>JACCID010000501.1:0-49130 GCA_018906775.1 Sycophila sp. Sp_5
ATGGTTCCCGCGAGAGACGCGCGTAAGTGTCGCACCGCTTTCCCGTTCGTCACGTCCAACGGGGAAAAGCGGGCACACGGCTCGGCCCTCTCTCGCGGACTTTACAACAAAAGGTCCGCAGAGACGCGCCTAGGTGCGCCCGCTTTTCCCCGTTCGTCACGGCAACGGGGAAAAGCGGACGCTCGGCTCGGCCCTCTCTCGCGGACCTTTCGGTGCATGGTCCGCGAGAGACGCGCCTAGGTGCGCCCGCTTTTCCCCGTTCGTCACGTCAACGGGGAAAAGCGGGCGCACGGCTCGGCCCTCTCTCGCGGACCTTTCGGTGCATGGTCCGCGAGAGACGCGCGTAGGTGCGCCCGCTTTTCCTCGTTCGTCTCGAAGGCAAGCGGGGAAAAGCGGGCTGCACGGCTCGGCCCTCTCTCGCGGACCTTTCGGTGCATGGTCCGCGAGAGACGCGCGTAAGTGCGCCCGCTTTTCATCGTTCGTCTCGACAGCGGGGGAAAACGCGGATTGCACGGCTCGGCCCTCCTCTCGCGGAACCTTTCGGTTGCATGGTCCGCGAGAGACGCGCGTAAGTGCGCCCGCTTTTCCTCGTTCGTCTCGACAGCGGGGAAAAGCGGTGGATGCACGGCTCGGCCCTCTCTCGCGGACCTTTCGGTGCATGGTCCGCGCGAGGACGCGCGTAAGTGCGCCCGCTTTTCCCGTTCGTCACGTCAACGGGGGAAAAGCGGGCACACGGCTCGGCCCTCTCTCGGGACTTTATAAACAAAAGGTCGCGAGAGGACGC
Source organism: Sycophila sp. Sp_5 (assembly GCA_018906775.1). NCBI lineage: Eukaryota > Metazoa > Arthropoda > Insecta > Hymenoptera > Eurytomidae > Sycophila > Sycophila sp. Sp_5. The sequence continues at coordinate 785 of JACCID010000501.1, forward strand.
GCCTAGGTGCGCCCGCTTTTCCCCGTTCGTCACGTCAACGGGGGAAAAGCGGACGCTCGGCTCCGGCCCTCTCTTCGCGGACCTTTCGGTGCATGGTCCGCGAGAGACGCGCCTAGGTGCGCCCGCTTTTCCCCGTTCGTCACGTCAACGGGGAAAAGCGGGGCGCACGGCCGGCCCTCTCTCGCGGACCTTTCGGTGCATGGTCCGCGAGAGACGCGCGTATGTGCGCCCGCTTTTCCTCGTTCGTCTCGACAGCGGGGAAAAGCGGACGCACGGCTCGTCCCTCTCTGCGGATCTTTTAAGAAAGATCCGCGAGAGACGCGCGTAAGTGCGCCCGCTTTTCCTCGTTCGTCCCGTCAACGGGGAAAAGCGGGCACACGGATCGGCCCTCTCTCGCGGACCTTTCGGTGCATGGTCCGCGAGAGAGACGCGCGTAAGTGCGCCCGCTTTTCCCCGTTGGTCACGTCAACGGGGAAAAGCGGGCACACGGATCGGCCCTCTCTCGCGGACCTTTCGGTGCATGGTCCGCGAGAGAGACGCGCGTAAGTGCGCCCGCTTCTCCCCGTTGGTCACGTCAACGGGGAAAAGCGGGCACACGGCTCGGCCCTCTCTCGCGGACCTTTCGGTGCATGGTCCGCGAGAGACGCGCCTAGGTGCGCCCGCTTTTCCTCGTTCGTCTCGACAGCGGGGAAAAGCGGACGCACGGCTCGTCCCTCTCTGCGGATCTTTTAAGAATGATCCGCGAGAGACGCGCGTAAGTGCGCCCGCTTTTCCTCGTTCGTCCCGTCAACGGGGAAAAGCGGGCACACGGATCGGCCCTCTCTCGCGGACCTTTCGGTGCATGGTCCGCGAGAGAGACGCGCGTAAGTGCGCCCGCTTTTCCCCGTTCGTCACGTCAACGGGGAAAAGCGGGCACACGGCTCGGCCCTCTCTCGCGGACCTTTCGTTGCAAGGTCCGCGAGAGACGCGCCTAGGTGCGCCCGCTTTTCCCCGTTCGTCACGTCAACGGGGAAAAGCGGGCACACGGCTCGGCCCTCTCTCGCGGACCTTTCGGTGCATGGTCCGCGAGAGACGCGCGTATGTGCGCCCGCTTTTCCTCGTTCGTCTCGACAGCGGGGAAAAGCGGATGCACGGCTCGGCCCTCTCTCGCGGACCTTTCGGTGCATGGTCCGCGAGAGACGCGCGTAAGTGCGCCCGCTTTTCCTCGTTCGTCTCGACAGCGGGGAAAAGCGGATGCACGGCTCGGCCCTCTCTCGCGGACCTTTCGGTGCATGGTCCGCGAGAGACGCGCGTAAGTGCGCCCGCTTTTCCTCGTTCGTCTCGACAGCGGGGAAAAGCGGATGCACGGCTCGGCCCTCTCTCGCGGACCTTTCGGTGCATGGTCCGCGAGAGACGCGCGTAAGTGCGCCCGCTTTTCCCCGTTCGTCACGTCAACGGGGAAAAGCGGGCACACGGCTCGGCCCTCTCTCGCGGACCTTTCGTTGCAAGGTCCGCGAGAGAGACGCGCCTAGGTGCGCCCGCTTTTCCCCGTTCGTCACGTCAACGGGGAAAAGCGGACACACGGATCGGTCCTCTGCAGACAAAAAATGTTTTTTTTTTTCGGAGGAGAGGGGTTAATAATTGTATAAAACAATAAATAAAATGTCCGCAGCATTGAAATTTGTAGCCCTGAAAAGGGCTGATTTAAAAACTAGACGAAAACTAAATAAACTGTTCCACGTGGCGTCCACCACGTTCGAGCACCAATTCGGCGCGCCTCCTCAGGTGGTTCGTTGCTCGCCGTACCAGCTGGTTATCCGCCGCTACAGATGCAAACGCTGCATCGATTCGGCGGCGGCACTCTTCTCGATCGCGAACTGGATTCCGGTACACGATCTCCTTAATATAACCCCACAGAAAGTAATCCAATGGGGTTAAATCGGGAGATCGTGCAGGCCAGTTGATCGGTCCTCCGCGGCCAATCCACCGTCCTGGATATACTATATCCAAGTGATCCCTTACCGCCCTAGTAAAATGTGGAGGAGCTCCGTCTTGCTGGAACAGCATGTTCCGACGGAGCTGCAACCCCAAATTCTCTAGTAGAACTGGCAGCTGGTCCCGTAAAAATTCCAAATAGGCCGCACCATTCAACCGAGGGGGAAGATAGACTGGCCCGATCTAAACAAAAATATTTAAATAATAATAGAAAATAGTATTACAAATAAGAAATACTTACAACTTGGCCGTTGATAATTCCGGCCCAGACATTGATGCTCCATCGGTGTTGGAAATGAACCACTCTGGTAAGGCGAGGATTTTCGTCGGACCAGTAATGGAAATTGTGCTGGTTCATCATCCCAGACGTCGTGAAGGTGCACTCGTCCGTAAATAACACATTTGCCAAAAAATGTTCGTTAACGCGCAATTGAGCAAGCAGCCCACCACAAAAATTTACACGGTGCTGGAAATCTCCAGGTAGCAACTGCTGCACACGTCGGTAGTGGTAAGGATGCCTACCAGCATCTTTCACCACACCATGCACCTGGCTGTGGCTCAAATTGAGCTCCCGTGCAACAGCGCGAGTACTCGTCGTTGGGTCGGCATCAAAGGCTAATAAAATCCTTTCCTCCATTGCGACATTAAGAACTCCGCGAGGACGGCCAGCACCTTCAACAGTTGGCATCACATTGCCGGTCTCGGTAAAGCGATGGTACGCGTTTCGAATTGTATCTCGCGAAGGATGCCGACCCTGTGGCCAACGTTCACGGTACAGTTCGGCCGCGTGAGCGAGGACACCGTTACACTCAATATACACATGCACCATTTGCACGTACTCATTACGAGTATACGGAACTCGCGCGGGATCCATGGTGCAAATGATACTGCCGTTCGCACGCACGAAATCAACTTTTGTTAATAACAAAAACATCGCGATTTTATTCCAAGGCGCTCGAAATACGCCGCACGCCTTCGAAGAATTGACGCTCGCGAGCAACAGCGTCGATTCGTCGAAAAGAAAAAACAAAAAACGATACCAGTTCTGATCGTTTATTTAATTTGTTTTAATGTTAGATTCTTTAATTTTTTAATTTTTTCATTTCAACTTTTAACGAGCCGTGCGTCCGCTTTTCCCCGCTGTCGAGACGAACGAGGAAAAGCGGGCGCACTTACGCGCGCCTCTCTCGCGGACCTTGCAACGAAAGATCCGCGAGAGAGGGCCGAGGCCGTGCATTCCGCTTTTCCCCTTTCCCCGCTGTCGAGACAACGGGAGAATCGGGCGCACTTACGCGCGGTCCTCTCAGCGGACCATGCACGAAAGGTCCGCGATATAGGGCCGACCGTTGCATCCGCTTTGCCTCCCCTTGACGTGACGAACGGGGAAAAGCGGCGCACCTAGGCGCGTCCTCTCGCGGACATTTTGTTGTAAAGTCCGCGAGAGAGGGCCGACCGTGTGCTCCCGCTTTTTCCCCCGTTGACTGTGGACGAACGGGAAAAGCGGCGCACTTACGCGCGTGCTCTCGCGGACCATGCACCGAAGATCCGCTGGAGGGCCGAGCCGTGTGGCCCGCTTTTCCCCCTGTCGAGACGAACGAGGAAAAGCGGGCGCACCTAGGCGCGTCTCTCGCGGACCATGCACCGCAAGGTCCGCGAGAGAGGGCCGAGCGGCCCTCGCTTTTCCCGCTGTCGAGACGAACGGGAAAAGCGGGCGCACTTACGGCGCGTCTCCTCGCGTACCATTGCACCAAAGGTCCGCGAGAGAGGGCCGAGCCTTGTGTTCCGCTTTTCCCCGTTGAACGATGACGAACGGGGAAAAAGCGGGCGCACCTAGGCGCGTCTCTCGCGGACCTTTTGCTAAAGGCCGCGAGAGAGGGCCGAGCCGTGTGCCCGCTTTTCCCCGTTGACGTGACGAAACGGGGAAAAGCGGGCGCCACTAGGCGCGTCTCTCGCGGACCATGCAACCGAAAGGTCCGCGAGAGAGGGCCGAGCCGTGTGCCCGCTTTTCCACGTTGACGTGACGAACGGGGAAAAGCGGGGCGCACCTAGGCGCGTCTCTCGCGGACCATGCACCGAAAGGTCCGCGAGAGAGGCCGAGCCGTGCATCCGCTTTTCCCCGTTGACGTGACGAACGGGGAAAAGCGGGGCGCACTTACGCGCGCTCTCTCGCGGACCATGCACCGAAAGGTCCGCGAGGAGAGGGCCGAGCCGTGCGCCCGCTTTTCCCCGCTGTCTAGACGAACGAGGAAAAGCGGGCGCACTTACGCGCGTCTCTCGCGGACCATGCACCGAAAGGTCCGCGAGAGAGGGCCGAGCCGTGCGTCCGCTTTTCCCCGTTGACGTGACGAACGGGGAAAAGCGGGCGCACCTAGGCGCGTCTCTCGCGGACCTTGCAACGAAAGGTCCGCGAGAGAGGGCCGAGCCGTGTGTCCGCTTTTCCCCGTTGACGTGACGAACGGGGAAAAGCGGGCGCACCTAGGCGCGTCTCTCGCGGACCTTGCAACGAAAGGTCCGCGAGAGAGGGCCGAGCCGTGTGTCCGCTTTTCCCCGTTGACGTGACGAACGGGGAAAAGCGGGCGCACCTAGGCGCGTCTCTCGCGGACCTTTTGTTGTAAAGTCCGCGAGAGAGGGCCGAGCCGTGTGCCCGCTTTTCCCCGTTGACGTGACGAACGGGGAAAAGCGGGCGCACTTACGCGCGTCTCTCGCGGACCATGCACCGAAAGGTCCGCGAGAGAGGGCCGAGCCGTGCATCCGCTTTTCCCCGCTGTCGAGACGAACGAGGAAAAGCGGGCGCACTTACGCGCGTCTCTCGCGGACCATGCACCGAAAGGTCCGCGAGAGAGGGCCGAGCCGTGCGCCCGCTTTTCCCCGCTGTCGAGACGAACGAGGAAAAGCGGGCGCACTTACGCGCGTCTCTCGCGGACCATGCACCGAAAGGTCCGCGAGAGAGGGCCGAGCCGTGCATCCGCTTTTCCCCGCTGTCGAGACGAACGAGGAAAAGCGGGCGCACTTACGCGCGTCTCTCGCGGACCATGCACCGAAAGGTCCGCGAGAGAGGGCCGAGCCGTGTGTCCGCTTTTCCCCGTTGACGTGACGAACGGGGAAAAGCGGGCGCACCTAGGCGCGTCTCTCGCGGACCTTGCAACGAAAGGTCCGCGAGAGAGGGCCGAGCCGTGTGTCCGCTTTTCCCCGTTGACGTGACGAACGGGGAAAAGCGGGCGCACCTAGGCGCGTCTCTCGCGGACCTTGCAACGAAAGGTCCGCGAGAGAGGGCCGAGCCGTGTGTCCGCTTTTCCCCGTTGACGTGACGAACGGGGAAAAGCGGGCGCACTTACGCGCGTCTCTCGCGGACCATGCACCGAAAGGTCCGCGAGAGAGGGCCGAGCCGTGCGTCCGCTTTTCCCCGTTGACGTGACGAACGGGGAAAAGTGAGCAGCGGTGCCGCGCAAGTGTGCGTACCCGTCTGTGCGTCGACGGGCCCGCGAAGTGGGGGGAGAACGGACAAGCGTCAGAGCAGCGTCGAGGCCACTCCCCCCGCTCGAGAAAGCCCTGCCCTCCAGCGCCCGTCTGCGCGCTGATTGGATAATTATCTAAGTTTTTGAATTACCATAACTCGATAATTATCCAAAATTATGGAAAATGCCAAAAGGGAAAAAGTGTTTAGAATGTCATTCTAAACACGGATATACTGGTCGTGCCAGTTCATTTTTGAACACCGTGTATAATATAGGGAGATATATACAGGGTGATTCATTTTAATTGCCCCAGGTAAATATCTCGAAAAGTACGGGAGATGGAAAAAAACGTTAAATGTAAAAGTTGTAGGGTTCAGAGGGGGAAATCCAATGGTGACCTTGACCATGACCGTGGGGTCAAGTTTCAAGGTCATTTCTAAGTCAAAGTAGTTTTTTTAAATAGGAACACCAACTTTTGACCCCGGAAATTAAAAGAGCGGAAAATTTTAAATTCAAACATGATGTTATGTCATGGGGTCCAGTTGACCTCTGCAGTCGCATCAAGGTTAAATCAAGCTGTCTACACAATTCGTAGGCCAATATCTTGAAAAAAGCAAGGTTGAGAAAAACTTTAAATACCAATTTCTCCCTCTGAACCCTACAACTTTTACATTTAACGTTTTTTTTCCATCTCCCGTACTTTTCGAGATATTTGCCTGGGGCAATTAAAATGAATCACCCTGTATATATATATATATATATATATATATATATATCAAAATAAATGTTTTTTTTTGTGAAGAGTTACAAGATATACACAAGAAATATGTACGTATGTACATACGCACCTACCTTTACTAGCATTGAACTTTGTAAAAAGTGTAAAATATAAAACAGAAGAAAAAATGATTGGATTGAAATGATGCACCGATGCAAGTAGTTTATAATTGCCGTTGAATATTTTATTTTTAACTTATAGTTTTTATAAAACAGGGGTGAAATATTATTTACCAATTTTAATATTTTAATAGAATGTAGAATACATCAGCTTTGTACATTATTAAGATTAGCTTTCATTTGTTCTAAATAATTGATTTAAAATTATTTAATTACTACCAAATACTATTGCCTATTATTATCATTGATTTTTACCCAACTTTATTTGCAAAATATTGCTTTGATATCCCAACCTCTTGCAGCATCCTTTCTCACCTGATCAGCCAAACGCAGATCGGAGTTTAGCGACGTCTGGGGGGGGTGTCACGGCTCATCAGCTACTCGCGTAGCGAAGATGCTAGCGAGAGCGAGAGATAGACGAGTGCGTAAGAATGCGGCGTTCCGCGCGAGCCGGCCCGGCAGCCGCCATGTTTCCGGTATCGTGAGCACAGAGCAGACGTGCTGAGAGTGCGAGCGCCTTTTTCGCCGAGTTTTCCCGAGTTTTTCCTGTACTTTCCTGGGGAAAAAAGATGAGCAGCGGCCGTGATCCGGAGTAGCAGCCAGTTGCAGCCAGCAGCAGCAGCAGAGTCGTGAGAGTGAGAGAGAGAGAAGCGTCGGCCAACGATTAAGGTAAGATGAGTGCGCGAATCCTAGACAGACGTGTAAAGGAATCTCCTCTGGAGTGCGGGCGGCGCAGCACGCGCAAGAGTGTACTTGTGTGTGTGAGGGCACCGGCCCGAACGACGCATGCGACCGCGACGAACTGGCCTGCGCGACATTTTCGGTTTGTTTATGTCATGTAATAATCAAATAGTTCGGGAAATAAATTTCCGGTATATTGTACCGGCCGTGTAGATATTTTTGCCTGTCCACGTCTAATCTTCCCGCCAAATGCGACCGGGAGCTAGCCGGCGCGGGTGATTTTTACGATCCATTTCAGCACGCACTCGAGCTCAGCTGAGCTCGAGAAAGCCGGGAGTTCGAATCTCCCGGCGCTTGTAGCGGTCGGCATCGGACGTATGCAGCACGCTGCTGCACACAGCCGCACCAAGGGACGTAGGTGTGGACCAGGGGCGACCCCGTTACATTACATTATTTAGATCATTTTCTTAATATTACATTACATATAGTATATTAAAAATCAAGGAAGGTAAAATAAGAACGATCCCGAATTCCAGGTAAATTATCACGTGTGGCGAAGTCGGAGGTGACAGACATGTAATTTGAGGCCTTTTTTTACTTTCCGTTCTGAGTACTTTCAGTGCTTTACAATCTGTGATCTTGTTTTAACTCCCTTGTCACATAATATACTATTTTATCAACAGTGTGTTGAAACTACCAGATTTCCATTACCAAATGCCGCCGGGCTGGAAACTGGTACTTTCGGCGATCATGTGGTGAAAATATTTTATTCGTAAGAAACTAAATTTCTCTTTATTATTTTAGTGTGCAAATATAAGTCCAGCAGATGTAAATTACGATGAAACAATTAGTACACTGCGATATGCTAATCGCGCAAAAAATATAAAAAATCATGCCCGAGTAAATGAAGATCCTAAAGATGCATTATTGAGACAATTTCAAATTGAAATTGAACAATTAAAACAACAATTAGAAGAGAATTGTCTAGAGGCGTCTGAGTCTGACGGCGAATCTGAAGATATGAAAGAAGTACAGAATTTAGGTAAACAGTGTTACTTAGCAGAATCCATAGGCACCAAAAATGAAAATCTGATGTACGTCAAAAAGAAAGATAAATCAGAGAAATTTGGTGATTTTGTTGATAATACTGATATCATAGAATTAAAACGTACACAGTAAGTACTTAATTTCTTATTAATTTAAAGGCTACTAGTTTACGATTTTTTATAATAAACATACCAATAAAATATTTGTAATCATTTCGAAAATATGAAAAAAACTACCAGAGAATATGAATTAAATATACTTAACGATACAAATCATTTGTATTCTAAGCTCTTAATCATCTCTTATATTATAAGGTTTAGGATCTCTTAAATTCTACAATTCCAAATTTTGATATGACCCTATGATGGCGGGGGACACATTCACCAAGGGCAGGATTACCATCGCAGGGGCGCTTAGTCACACGGTCGTTCGGCGAGTGGCGGTATCCTTTCTCCATCTGTCCTTATGACGAACGAATCACGAATCAGACACGTGTTACTGCTAATTCTCGGGGACCATCAACTCAACATCTAGGGAAAAATGAATTGAAGAATTGAAAAATTCCGAATTAAAGCTCTATGTTTTTATTTATATTAAGGTATACTGTGGGGGAAAATGTGTTCTGTGTAGCGCGGTATGCAGCACAAAGATTATTTTAAATTTCAGTATTTCTTCAAGGCTTGTCCTTACTGTTGTCTATTGAACTCGAACATAACTCCAGGAAAAAAAGAACAAAATACTCGGGTAATCTTGTCCAATACAGAGTGAACGAGTTCCATCAGAAATGTGATCATGATATCGTAACACCAGTTAAGCTGCTCGCGTGCTCCCTAATTAGTCATTAGCACTTCCAAGGCGCGTCGCTACAAGATCACCTCGTTGCTGATAAGCAGGTATCTATTGATATTCTAGATATAATTCCCTTTGTGTATAAGTAGAGGTGTAAAGTGGCGATTTGTTATACATTTTCAGAATATATAGATTGTGGAGCTTTTGTTACCGGCTTTTCTTTATCAGCAGCGTGTTCTGTATTTTTAATTGTCAGTTTTCTTTCACCCTATATGAACATCGTCTTAGTTGCAACTTATAAATTAAAAAAATTGCTGAAAAACAATATATCCCTTTAAATGGATATGTGTAATAAAAATCAAGACATAAATAATAGTAATGCAACCTAATATTGTAATCAGTTCTGCTAAGGAAGCGATAGAGTACAGACGTGTTTACATACGCTCCGATCACTCTCGCTAGTATTAAGCACAACGCGTATAAGAATAACAGGGGAAGCCCTGCTTAAACACCATGGTCTATCCACCTAGTCAGTCAAACAGAGATATACCAACTTTTGTGATTCCATCCACATCCAACTATGCAGAAGCAACCGAAACACCAAAAAGAGATCAAGGACTGATAATGGACTGCGCTGATGGATTGACATTGACGGACTACGTGTGTGCCTTGGGTAAAATAGTGCAACCAAATAACAACATTAGTGCATCACGAATATCTAACAACAGAGTTTGTATCTACTTACTCAAAAAAGAACTGGTCAACGAAATTATAGATAAACATGAGTCCATACAAATAGGAGAACATAAGGTATCCATAAGAGCATTAACGTCTAGACTAAAACGAATTATATTTTCGAAAATACTATCTGAAATTCCCAATACTGTAGTAGAAAATATACTTGATAACTTAAAAGTAAAACGAGGCTTACCAATCACAACATTAAAAGCAACAATTAATAAAAGCGAATACAAACATGTCGCAAGCTTCCGACGGCAAGTATTCATTAAACCGGAAGATACAAAACTAAACCCAGAAATATTTAAAATTAAATTCAACGAATTCGATTCTATTATTTTTGTAAGTACTGACAATCTAAAATGCTTCCTGTGTAAATTAGACGGTCAACTTGCCAAAAATTGTGCAAACGCTACGTTAAATACAAATAATTAAACGAGTATTGACACTAACTCTGAAGACCCTCAGCACATTCAAAATCAAAACAAAGCATCCACAACACTTACTGATATAACAGAAATTATAAGTACTGATGAGCAAACGGCAAAACCAAATAAGAGAAGCCACTCTGTAATTAGTTCAAATGAATCACAAAGTGAGTCAAATGTCACTACTCCGAAAACTACCCATGTACAAAAAAAATTATTTATCAGAAACGAGCCTGAAGAAACTCCCGAATTCCAAGATGAATTAGATAAAAAACTAAAAAATATTAAAAACTATTTAAACGAAGCAAACTGTCTATTAAACTATATTCAATTTAAAAGTCTATTGGAAAACGTTAAAGGACAAAAAAATCCAACAGAAGTTGTCCTGAATTACACAAAAGACATGCAAGCATTTACAGAATTTATCCGAAAAGATGTATATCTTAATGTGCGTAACTCTAGTATCAAATCTCAATGTACGTCCCTACTTAAAAAGTTAGAGATTCCGCATTGTTACAATACTCCGATTGTTACACCAGTAAATTCCGATTCTGAATAAAATAAATCACCTAAAATAGTAAAATGGACCAAATATTGCAATGGAATATTAGCGGCCTACAAGGCCAATACGAAATCTAACAAAAATTGACACTAGAAAAAAATATCAGTTCCATTTGCCTGCAGGAAACTAACTTAAAAGAATGTCAAACAATCAAAATGAAAAATTATACCTGTTACAACAAAAAACAGATTAGATTGCAAAGCGGCAAGCGGAGGAATAGCAATCCTAATAAAAAATCATTTGTTCAACGAAGAAATTAAACTGTCAACAGAAATTGAAGCTGTCGCTGTAACCACTATAATAAACAACACTACCATAACAATTTGTAATGTCTACCTAAGCAACAAATACGAATTAAATGTTGAACAAATAGAAAAATTAAAATCCCAACTACCCCATCCGTTCGTGATACTAGGCGATTTTAATAGTCACACCCCCCTTTGGAGATCCTACAAAACAGATAATAGAGGAAGATTAGTAGAACAAATATTAGATAACAGTGATCTAATAATAGTAAACGATTCATCTCCAATTCACTTCATCATTTCAAATGGTAAATTTAGCTCGATGGATCTAACGTTGTGCAACAGCAAAATTGCGACTATGTTTGAATGGCAAATCCTAGACGATATTCATGACAGTGATCATTTTCCTATCCTCATCACTATAAATCAGTCTGATCATTCCTGCAAACCTCACATGCCTAGATACAAATACAACAAAGCCGATTGGAAAAAATATAAAGAGATAATAACCCAAAAACATCACTAAACTAGATCAATATATAGAAAAAGTAACTAACACAAAGGAAATAGATATCAATAAAATAACAAATAGATTCTCAGATATAATTATCCAAGCAGCAAACTCTAGTATACCCAAAACAAAAAAAAATAGATAAGAACATCAAAAGGAATCCTTGGTGGACAGAAGAATGTGAAATAGCAATTAAAAACACTAAAAGAGCACTAAATAAATACAAAAAGAACAAAACATTGGAAAATAAAATCGAATTCAAAAAATCAAAAGCTATCTCAAAAAGAACAATTAAAAATTGCAAAAAACAATCTTGGATAGAATACCTTAACTCCATTAATTCTCTCACATCAACAAAAGAAATCTGGAATGAAATTAAATCTATAGAAGGACAATCAACATCTACCATCCTTGCACTTAAAGAAAATAATGATACTATCACAGAACTATATAAAATAGCAGACATTCTCGCAGAACAATTCGCTACAAACTCTAGCGAAAGCAACTACAATAAAAAATTCCTAGACTACAAAACCAAAGTAGAAAAAAACTCAGATATTTTTCTCCACTTAAATGAACATGATAATAACGACAATCCCATAAACAGCGACATTACCAATACCAAAGTTAAAAACTGCCTAAAACTAAGTAAAAATACTAGCCCTGGACCGGACACGATGTCCAATATCATGATAAAACAACTACCAGAAAATGCACTCAACACTCTTACGAAAATCTATAACATCATATGGTCAAATAGAATTTTTCCTAGTATACGGACTCAAGCGATTGTAATCCCCATTCTTAAACCAAACAAAAATAGATACAAACCTGAAAGCTACAGACCTATTGCACTAACTTGTTGCACCTGCAAACTACTTGAAAAAGTAATAAACAAACGCTTTCGATGGTACTTAGAATCAGACAACATAATATCAAAATACCAAAGTGGTTTTCGAGCAGAATGTACGACAGCCGACTGTTTAATAAAATTAGAAAGTACCGTTAACGAAGCCTTCAACCACAAAAAACACGTATTAGCAGTCGCATTAAATATGGAAAAGGCATATGACCTAATCTGGAGAAGAAGAGTGATAGAATTACTCATTAAATACAAAATCACTGGAAACATTGCCTATTTTATACATAATTTCCTTAAAAACAGATCCATTAAAGTAAGAACCAACAACGTTCTTTCAAAAGCAGTAGAAATTAACAACGGTTGTGACCAAATCGTCAAATGACTCGAGAAGGCGAGAGAGAGAGGGAGAATATGAGACGGAAGCGGAGCGAACGCGAGAGGAGACAGTGCATGGCGAGCAGCAGGAGTAGGAGCGGAGTCGAGTGGTGGGGCGAGCCGTAGAGGCGTGCGGGGAGAGGAGTGGAGACGGCGGCTCGGAGTGGGTCTGATTGGCTGCCGCTGCGCACAAGGAGGAGTGAAAGAGAGGGAGCAGGCCGCCTCGCGAGCAGTTAGTCCCGTTCTGATCTTGGTTGAGGGAAGTCGCGAGAGAGCAGAGAGCAGCGAGACGTGAGAGAAACCGCTCCACCGATCATATATCCAAGCCGTGGACACCCGGACACCGAGCCCAGAGAGCCGAGCCAGCGCCCGTGAAATCCGGAGCCACATCGCAGAGGCGACCTGAGTCACGGCTATCCTTGAGAGGAGTCGCACGGCGTCGAGGAGACGAGGTTGGTGTAGTGCGAATAATTCGGCCAGTTAAGGAAAGAGGGAGAGCGTGTGAAAGAGAGAGAGAGAGAGTAGACGAGCGCTGAAAAGCGCGCGGCCACGACTGGAATTTCCGCCGTTGACCATCGAAAGCGGAAAGCGTTGCGATAGTCGCTGGAAGTCGAAAGAGTGAATGCGGAGAAGGAGAGATTGTGCTGAGAGTGAATCTGTGGCGAGCAAAAGAGGATGAGCGCGACCCAAAAAGTCTAGGAAGTTAGAGTTAGAGCGCGGAGTGTGAATGTGGCTAGTGGTGTAATTGAAGTGCTGAAGAAGCGCCACCCCGGGAGGCGAAGACAGAGGGATCGTAAAGATAGAAAGGGGAGTATTTGCTTCGAGTAGACGCGTGTTGAGCGGGGCCCGGACCTCGGTCCCGGGAACTCGCGCCCGTGAGAGCTAGCTAGGGAAATACGCGGACCCGAACGCGGAATAATTATGTGTCGCGGCGAATTTTTATAGCGCTTCTTTCAGCGGCTAGATTCTACCGCGTCACAAATTGGCGCCCAACGTGGAGCCCGTCTCGCCGGAGTAAACTCGCGAGAGTAAAAATATCCGGTGTTCGCGGAAGAGAGAAGTTGGGGGAGAATTCCTCAGCGGTAGCCGCGGCGCGCGGAGGCGGGCGGTGGGAGCATCAAGGTCGCGACCGGACGGGAGAAGCACGCCGCGCGGCGTTGCCGGTTGCCGCGAGTCTCGCTGCTTGGCGGGGAGCGCCGAGCGGAGAATTCGCGGAAGCACCGGCCCGCGGAGTGGGTCGATCCGGCCGAGTAGTAGCGGCGGAGGAAAATACCTCGATCAAATCACGCGAGAGGGGCGGGCGACCGAGAGAGATAGCGTGGAGGGAATGGAGGAGCGCGAAGAGCGAATGAAGATGGTTCTCGGTTCTAGGGAAGGCCGCTTCCTGAAAAGGGAGGTGGCGCGTTGCAGCCGCGAGGCTTTGCTCCGCGAACTGCAGAACCGAGGGGCGTCGTGTGAAGGTGAAGAAGAGATGTTGAGGGAGAGGCTATTGCGAGCCATCCTCCGCAAGGTTGAACCCTCGGGCTCCCTCGTACCATGGTACGAGTGGGATAACGCCGGTTCGGGTGCGCCCCGTACTGCACTTGCGGGCTCGGCCCCACAAGTCGCGGTGAAAAAGCCGCGCGGTCGACCGAGGAAGGCGAGAGCGGAGGAGAAGGAGGAGGTTGAGCGGGAAGGGGAGCGGTCGCGTAGGGGAGGGATGGTTGGTGTAGATGACGTGGAGGACGCGAGAGCTGAAGCGCCGAAAGGCGACCAGCAGCTCAGCGAACAAGAGGTAGTGCCGCAAAGGCGCGAAGCTACTGTAATATGCGTAGCCGCGCCGGTGACTTGCACCGTTTCGGTTATTACGACCGCGGCGGGGTCGGTGGGGCCACAAGCCGTGACAGATACATCGCTGGCCCATCCATCAGGACAGCAGATCAAGCACTCGCACGTAGCCGTTGTTACGTCGCGGGTGTCGACTCTCATCCAACGACCGGGTGACTTTGAATATTACTCGGCGAGGATGGTAAGAGGGACGCGAGCGCAAGAGGCGTCTGACGAGACAGGAATGTTCGTCGAGCAAACGCCGGCGCGCATTAGAATAGAAGACGGAGTGAGCGCAAGGATGATTAGTAGGGATGCTCAGGCGGCACCACTGCCGTGAAGCGAAGATGAGAGTGTGAGTGAACAAGATCTGAGCGGAAGTGAGACCGAAAAGGCCGACGACTCCTCAGGAAGTGAAACCGAGGATAGTCAACGGTATTATACCCCGACCGCTCGGTTGGCAGATGGGGAGATAATCGGAACCACGAGAGGGAAGGGCGAGTGCGCCGCACTGCGGCGCCGACAACGCGCCGCGGATCGCGCGCGGATAGAGGTAGAGAATACCTGGGAGAGTGTGAAGGCTAGTAAGGAAAACAGGGTCACAACAAAGCGGCTCGTACGCAGAGGTAGTTAGTCCAAAGGAGCAAAGGGGAGTATATAGGGCTCAGACGACCCCGCGACATGTCGGACACGCGGCAACCGCCGACGTTTGACCGCTTAAATAAACGGCGAGAGAAGCTGAGGGACGCAGAGTTCGACAAGAGTAGGGGGGGGGGGGTATCAGAGATAGGAGCCGGGGATCGCCGAAGAGGCCGAGTCGCGAAGAGCGAGCCATAGGGAGCCGAGGTGAGCGAAGAGGGGAGCAATGGGAACGGCATAGCGGAATGGAGAGCACCGCGGATTCGATCGAAGGAAAGCAATCGTTCGCACTGTAATAGTGCGGGAACAGTTAAGCTCCTTAAGAGCTGGAACATCCGTTTCTCTGGAGAAGAGAAGGGCGAGGACCCTAAAGAAGTGTTAGAACAATTGAAGGACTGCTGTGAAGCAGGAGGATTGACAGATGCGCAATTGCTAGGCGCGCTGCCTTGTGTGCTGAGTAAGCGCGCGGCTCGCTGGTTTAGGCGGCGGCAAAAGGAGTTGCGAACATGGAAGGAGTTCGAAGAGGAGTTCCGAGTACAATTCATACCGGAATACGACCATGAAGATTTGATGGAGGATCTCCGCCGTAGAACGCAAGCCAAGGGAGAAAAGGTGGCTGCCTTCTTATCATGCGTTAGGTACATTGTGTCGAGGTTCAAGCGACCACCCAGAGATGAGTTGGTCGTAGAGATGACCTACCGGAATCTTTTGCCCGAATATAGGATAGCAATGGCGGAGAAGGTCGTTGAATCCTTGACCGATATCGAGCGTCTTGGAAGGCGGTGGGAGCGCCAGCGTGAGCTGGATAGCCGCTACGCGCATGAAGTTTTCGTATTTAAACCAGTAAACCTAAACGATGTGATCCTAACGATCTCTCATATTTCATCACAAGCAAGAGGGGAGGATGAGATTCCTCATTCAGTTATTGTAAAGGCTCTTCCTACCATAAGAGAGCTTGTAGTAAGAATCTTTAACTCGTCCTTCGCCCTGAGAGTTTTTCCGGAGTCTTGGAAGAGGGCGCGAGTAATTGCGATGCAAAAGAGCGCGGCTCCAGAAAAACCCTCCGATTTTCGACCAATTGCGCTGCTCTGCTTCCTCTCTAAGGTTCTGGAAAAGATCGCACACGACCAGATCACGGAGTACCTTAATAAAAATAATCGCTAGATCCCTTCCAGACCGGTTTTCGTAAACATCACAGCACCCTAACAGCACTGGTAAAGTTAATGGATGACGTACGCATGGCCATCGACAGAAAGAATATCACCTTTCTTCTACTGTTTGACTTTAGTAAGGCTTTTGATATCATCTCGCATTCTAAGCTTCTCTGCAAACTAAAGGATTTGGGGTTTTCCAGGGCAGCTCTTCTCTGGATTAAATCGTATTTACAAGGCCGCTCCCAGATGGTCCTTTCCACTTAATATGGAAATTCAGAATACATAGAAACCAATTTGGGAGTTCCACAGGGATCTGTGTTGGGGCCCCTATTATTTAGCCTTTTCGTCAATGACCTACGTTACAAACTTGACGGACTCGCAGTCAGACATATTTTTTATTCAGATGACCTTCAAATCTATCTTCACACCACCAAAGATAAACTAACCGAAGGTGTGGCTCTACTATCTCTAGCGGCACAGAAAGTGGCTGAATGGGCGATGCTCTGTGGATTGAAGCTCAACACTGGCAAAACTAAGGCTATCTTTTTTGGTTCCAAGAGGAACGTAAATGACCTCGAAAGTAGGTCCTTGCCAGGAGTTGAGCTGAGAGTAGGAGTGTTTATCCCGTTTAGCAAAGAAGTAACTAGTCTTGGTACTGTACTGAACAACAAATTAACGTGGTTTAGGGACTGCACCAACGAAGAACTCCGCAAGAGATTAGTCGAATCACTCGTCCAACCACATCTGGACTACTGCACAGTTTTGTACTCTGACGCAACTGACGAGCAAAGAATCCGACTCTAGAGATTGAGCAATACATGTGTGAGATATGTTTACGGAGTTACGAGGGATGATCACATCTCGCCCTACAGAAGAGGCCTGGCGTGACTCAGAGCCGACTCACACAGGCTGTACTTTACAGCACTATTTCTTTATAAAATTGTTCGGATGCGAGAATCTAGCTATCTCGCGAGTCTGTTCTCTGCGCAAGTCCCCAGATCTTCTGCTAGAGGTGAGCCGCAGCATCTTAATATACCGAGAGCGAGGACTGAAACTGGAGCCATGACATTCCAAGTTTAGGGAGCTCGCCTGTAGAACTCTCTTCCTGCCCAGATCCGGCACCTGCCGTCATTTTCTGCATTTTTCGCCAATATTTATTGGGGTTCGACCCTTGACCACCACTATTAGGTAGGCTTCATAGCACCGGGAAATTAAATTAGATCATACTACTTATTTATTTATTTATTTATTCATATATGTATTTATTTACATAAGTATTTATTTATTTATTAATTTAACCTGACTGTGATATTTTATATCTAATGACCTAAACTGTAAGTAAATAAGTAGCTGCCGCTTCGACTCGCGCGCCGGTTTGTACACGCACGTTCTCTCTCTCGGCTCTATGCGCGTGGTCCCCGCTCGGCCACGTGTTACGCGAGCGTGCCGAGTACGCTTCCCCAAGTGCACGGCGCACCCTGGAGGAGTCGCGGCGCGTCTTTTATTCTCGCGGGTGTTGTGTGTGTATGTGTGCGTATATGTGTAGTGCGGGGATGTTGGCCTGGCCGGCGATGGCGCCGCTTGTGGTCGTCATCATTGCGGTACCGATCAGCTGGCCGTCGTCGCCTGGTTCGCCTCGTAAAAAAATCACTACAAACACAAATTTATGAAAATATAAATAAAAAAAGAAATTTCATAGTTTCAAAGCTAAAATCGTGAATTTTTGAAAAATTACGATTTTCTAGATCAGCTGGGTTATTGGCCAATGGGGCCAAGCTTCTCTACCCCTACTGAGAGAAATTGCTTTTTAAAGGGAAGTACTCAAGGAATAAAAAACATCCGTGAGAAATTTATTCGAGCCAAAATTCGCTTAAAGCACGACTTTTGAGCATTTTTTGATCGTTTTGCACCACCGTGCGTCGTGGTACGCCTCGTCGGCGGCTTCGCTTTGCTGGTTGGACCTCGGCATGGCTGCATCCACGCACGTGCTCTCTCTATCGCACGCATGGCTGGATAGTGTGGTGGCGCGTCGTCCGCTCCACACCTGCTACTTTGGGGGGTCTGTAAGGAGGGCAGAGAAGCTCGACGTTAAATAAATTATTTAACGTCGACGCTTTCTCAGCCTTACGACCCTCCGAGAATGAAAGCCGCATCACTCGGGGCACTTGACGTGCAAATGCAACGTCACAGATCATTTAATGACTTAGCTAGTCGATACTTGATAGTCGGTCAAAAGTGGAGACGCACCGGCTGCCCCTACTCGTGGACGCGCCGATTCACGCGTAGGCCACAGGCCCTCATGCGCTTTGCCTCCTTGTGTCATCATTTCGAATATCGCAACCCATCCAAATGATCTTATAATCCCGGGTTTTACATAGTGATTATCCCGGTATCCGTTTACTACCTCCTACCTTTATCACATTTTTCCGCAAGTCTATCTAAGGAATTGCGGCACCTTTCCACTTCCAATGAGGTTACCTCTACTTTACTAACACTTAGTGTGCTGCTTGGTGTCCGAGTGTATGGTAGGTGCTGCCCTCGCGCTAGGTTTTTTTTTTTTTTTTTTTTTTCGGGAATTGGGCCCTAGCTCCCATTACACATATTAGCTGCGCGCGCAGGCGCAAATTAATAATTATTAATTTATTAAGTGTTGCGACGCAACATACTCCCGGCCACAGCTGCGAGACTAGCTTTTGTTTAAACTGTTAAGCAGTGTTATGATTAACTCGAATTAAATAAATAAGCAATTAAATAATAGTTGATAAACTAAATCTAAGAACTTAAATCTCAATACGTTATGTACAAATGGAGTCAGTTTCCGTTGGAGTGACTGCTCCGCTGATTTGGCATCGTTATCACCTTTGGTTTGATAAATAAATATATTTCAATTGACTTAAAACTTCAATCAAGAACAATCTAAATCTAATAAACAAACGCTTCGATTTTTAACATATCAACAACTTATCAGACTAAGGAGCGACTAATTATAATAAACAAACAACGCATTGATATAAATGTACAAACTAGGAATATAGAAACAGCTTATTCATATAAACGAACGAGTTAAAAATGTACAAACAACTTATTGCTACAAAGTCAATCAAGACGGAGCTCACCACTCGATCGCAATCGACCCGTGTCTAGGGATCTGAACCACGTCTTCGAAGGGAACTTGAATTTATCCGATCAAGTATCGCGTCGCAGAAGTCTCCCTCTCGGCGTGATTCCTGAGCTTCTGGCTATGGAACTCCCGGTTTCCACCATTCTCGGGCCAGGCTTGTTAGTTGCTCTCACAGAATACGACGATGTTCGACTCAATTAGGGCAAATTCAAACGATCATTATGGAGGAGATTGTTGGAGTCTTGACGAAAGTTCTTCGTCCCCGTTCACGGGCAGAACGCAGAGCCGAGTGATGTTCCGCTTGTGAATGCCGCATGCCGTCTTCACTGATGCTACCCGTGCAATGCCATCACTTCCAGGGTGGACCTCGACGACTATACCGAGCGGCCAATTTGTGCTGGAAGAGTTATCCTCCATAGACACGACTACAGACCCCGGTGACCGAACGGCGCTAGATGTTAACCTTATTTGGCGCGTCTGTAGCTCGTGCAGGTACTCCTTATGCCACTTGTTCCAGAAGTCTTGTCTGGCCTTGATGATTAGTTGATAAGGTGTCAGCCGGTTATCAGGAACTGAAACAAAATCAGGCTCGGGTAAGAAATCGTACGGGCGAACAATCAACAGATGTGCGGGCGTTATTGCTAATGGATCGTTGGGATCTGACGATATCGGGAATAGCGGATTAGAGTTTAAGACTGCGGCGATCTCTTTAAGCAACGTCTCGAGTTGTTCGTATGTGAACTTTTGATCTTTCATTACTCGATGCAAGTGATGCTTAAAGCTTTTAACCGCAGCCTCCCATAGTCCGCCAAAGTGTGGGGAAAGTGGTGGATTAAATTGCCATTCAATCCGCCTAGATGTGACAAATCCTTGAATAGCGTTTTGGAATTCAGGGGTCGCGTGCAATTCATGAAGTTTCTTGAGCTCGTTGTTAGCTCCCATGAAATTGGTACCATTGTCAGATTTGATCACTCGCGGTTTACCGTGAGTGCTAATGAAACGACGGAGACACGCCAGAAAGCCTTCAGTTGAGAGATCTGAAGCTAGCTCAATATGGACGGCCTTGGAGGCCATGCAAACGAAAACACAACCGTAAGTCTTAATGAAGCTGCGATTAAGATCTTTCTTCTCTTTGATTAATACCGGCCCGAAGAGGTCTATTCCCGTTTGACTGAAAGCATACTCAGCGAGCACCCTGGACTCGGGTAAATCAGCCATTTTAGCGTGAGGGAACTTTGGTTTTTGCCGAATGCACGGTACACAACGATGTATGACGTGTCGGACTTGATTTCTCCCGTTAAGGATCCAAAATCTCTCACGAATGGAGTAAAGGGTGGACTGAATTCCACCATGAAGGTTTTTATAATGGGCATCACGAATTATTAGATCAGACACGTGATGATTACTTGGAAGTAAGATTGGATGATGCTGGTTGAACATAAGATTTGAATTTTTCAATCTACCGCCCACTCGCATCAGACCGTCATCGTCGAGGAAGGGATTGAGTTCATCAAACTTCCTGTCCTGCCCTTGAGGGCGACGTTCGATTTTTTGGAGTTTAAATCCTTAGCAGATGTAAGAATTTTGATCTCGTGGCTAAAGGATTCGCGTTGGATCAGAAGAAGCTCGGCATAAGCTATCTCTGCGGAAGATAAATAGCGTATTTTCTTAGTCGACCTAGCTGTGTTAGGGAATTCATCATGAAATGGCTTTCTTTTCAGCCAATGCAAAAGGTATCCGATTGCTCGAATGAGACAACCATAATCAGAGAAGGTGGAATAAATCGTTTTTTCGGATAGAGCGGTAACTAGAGCAATTCCATCTTTAGCACCTGAAGAATTCGACTAAGAGACTGACGATCGAGGCCAGTTGTCTTCAGAGAGACGTAGCCATGGAGGACCAAAATTCCAAAGCGAATTGTCCAAAAGATCGTTAGGCAATTGTCCCCGTGACAAAGGATCAGCTGGGTTATCCCTCGAACGAACGTGTTTCCACTCAACTTCTTGACTTATCTTCTGAATGTCTTTTACTCTATTTGATTCAAAGGTAGGTAACAAATGTGCAGCTTTTTTAATCCAACTCAAAACTGTTTCCGAGTCCGTTCGAAGGAGAACCAACTGAACTGAGAAGGTTAACTGAGCTCTGAATTCAACGTATAATTTTTTCAGAAGTGCCTCAGCGGCAAGTTCGAGCCTGGGTATTGTATGATGACTCAATTAAGCGACCTTGGATTTACTACACGCTAACCTTACAGTGATGTTGCCCAACGAATCGGTCAATCGAATGTATATGCAAGCACCGTAGCCCTTCATTGACGCATCGCAGAAACCGTGTATCTGGGTGGAAACGGCGTTCATGCATCGTAAATACCTTGGCATCGCGACCTCCCGCAGACGTGGAAGTTGCTCAGCCAATACTTTCCATTTCGTGTGGATCTGTTGGGGTAAAGACTCGTCCCAGGTAATGTTCGCTCTCCAACACTCCTGCATCAAATTTTGGCATAGAGTGTCACAAGACCGAGCAACCCCAGGGGATCAAAGATTCTCGCTACTTCTGATAAGAGTTTCCTCTTAGTGGAAGTGGATTGGGCATCCCCGGGATTCACGGAATATGTAAAGAAATCGCGTATAGAGTCCCAAACAATTCCTAAAGTTTTCTTAATTGGACTGCCTTGAATTCCGCAGTCCAGGTCGAAGATATTTTTGTCGATGTTCTCCAAAGCGGACGGATGGTTGGATGCCCACTTACGGATGACGAATCCCCCTCGTTTTAAAAGTTCTATCATCTCGTCGCGGATTGCCAGGACGGCCTCCAACGTATCTGCACCGGAAAGAAGGTCATCGACGTAAAAGTCTCGACGGAGGAGGATTGAAGCTCGAGGAAAGTTGAGCTCCTCATCTGAAGCGAGCTGATGCAAAGTACGTATTGCTAGGAAGGGGGCACATTTAACGCCGAAAGTGACCGTATTCAAAGTGAACGTACAGATTTTACCTTTGTACCACCAAAGGATTTTTTGATACTTTCTATCGTCTGGATGAACCCAGACCTGCCTGTAGATCTTCTCGATGTCGACAATGACAACATAAGGATGGGTACGGAGACGTGTGACTTGTTGAATAAGGGTTTCCTGAATGGTGGGTCCGGTCAATAAAGCGTCGTTGAGGGAGATACCCGTGGAAGATTTCGCTGACGCGTCAAACACAACTCTGCACTTCGTCGTTTCACTCGATTCTTTAATAACTGCGTGATGAGGTAAGTAATAGCCGTCCTCGGAGTCGTCTTCGCAGAGGGACATGTGACCTAACTGGAGATAACCATCAATCTCATTCTCGTATTCGGCTTTAAAAGAAGGATTAGTTTTAAATTTCCTCTCCAACGCTTCAAATCGCTTCATCGCTTGATGTTTGGATGAGCCCAGTTCAAATTTCTCGGATCGGAATGGTAAGCGAACTGTGTAACGACCGGAGCTATCTCGCGTTGTGTTCGCGACGTAGTGTTTCTCGCAAAGCTCGTCGTCGTTGGCCTTGACAGGTCTGTAGTCAAGGTCGAAAATCTGATCAAGTTTCACGACGTTACAAGAGATGGTATTGGGAATCCCGCTAGCCATCGACCCCCCAGCTATTATCCAACCGAATGACGTTTTCTGGAGAGTGATTTGATTGTGTTGGTTACTCAACTCGATCTGACCTATCGCGAGAGACGACAGCATTGGACCTGACGCTAACAATATGTCTATTGATCTGGGTATGTGGAACTGTGGGTCAGCTAATGTTATATTTTTAGGAATGGCAAACTGTTCTCGAGGAAACGTTTCATTAGGCACTCGTTCAGCTATGCTAGGAACGATCAAAAAATTCATCTGATATTTAGTGTTATTGTATGTGGAATAAAATGTTGCTGTAGTGAATTTGGTCGAAACAGTGCTCTTACCGTCAACTGCTCCGATATTTACAAAACATGGTTTGGTTCGTAGACGTAAACGATCAAGGAGTTTTTGACTCATGAAGTTAGCATTTGAACAAGAATCTAAAAGTGCGCGTGCCATGAGACAATTTCCTTGAGCAGTGTTAAATTTGAGAACCGCGGTCGTCATAAGTTGAGAATTGGGAACGTAAGTGTTTGAGACAAAGGCATGTTGTGAAATTAGTCAGGATTGGCTAGTCGTGGGTGCGGCGGCATCCTTCGGGGGCTGAGAATTCTTCGATTTAGAATTCTTTGACGTTTTGTCTGAATGGATCAAAGTGTGGTGGTCCTTTCCACATTCCTTGCATCGATTTTTGCTGTTGCAAGGGAAGGGGTGAACGTAGAGACAATTTCTACACAATTTTTTATCCTTTACGGCCTGCCACATCTCTCCCTTTAAGAGCTCGTTGAAAGCTGGGCACTTGTAAAGACGATGGGGCTCTTTACACCCCATTACGCAGTCGCGGGATGAAGTGGTGGCAGTGGTGGTAAAGGTCCTGGTCCCGGTTTTTTGGGTTTTGGTGGGGGAACACCGAGGCTATCACCGCTCCTTTTGATCATCCCGCGCGGATGTAAAGTTTGCTTCTGGCGAACCCGATAGATTGTATCCTGGATGAAATCATACAATTCATCGAGTTTTGAGACTTGCGTGCTCAATGAACGTTCCGTCCAACGATTGTATACGCTCTCTGGTAAACATCTTTCGAGGAGACGAATGATGACTTGATCGCCGACGGTAACACCCAGGGCGGCTAGAAGATCAGCGTGATGTTTGGCCGTATACATGAGAGTCGTAAGAAGCTCCGGCTTAGCTTCTTTCAACGGGGTCATATTCAATAGGACATCCAAATGATCGGTTATGATAACGCGCCTTCGATCGTAGGCTTTGCATAAGGCTTCCCAAGCCAAAGGATAGTTGGCTTCGCTAGGTGTGAACCCTTTGATCACTAAAGCCGCGAGACCTTGGGCGGCTTTCTGGAGTTGTGTATGTTTGACATACCCGCTATATTCGTCGCGATTGTGCACGAGGGCTTCGTAACTATTCTTCCAGGACGTCCAGTTCTCATGCCTACCATCAAACGAGGGAACATCGATAATCGGAAGCTTTGGCATGTCGTGCCGTTGAGAAAATCTAACGTTAGTCGCACTCAAGGTAGTCGAGTTTGCCAACGGGCCGGAAGAAGGACCTTTTAACCTTTGCACTCTACTGGCAAGATCGTAGTACATTGACTCGAGATCAGCAAAAACGGTAATTCGTTCATTTTTTGCGTCCAAGGATATCAATTCTTCGTGATTGTTCATATATTCTTCAAAGTGAGACCTAGCCGTCCTGTACCGCGTCGTCGCGTTGTCAACGTCCGGAGATTCCGTTTCGAGATAAGTGTTGAGAGACGTTAATATTCTTTCCAACGCGCGACTTTTTCGTTCGATACGCATAACGCGTTTCTCCGTTTCTGACGCCATTTTAAATTTTCCTTTTCAAAGGGGTAGCGCGAAATAGCAGAACTTCAAATATATCAAATAAGTAACGGAATGGAAATTATAAATTATTCGATAAAATTAGTTATTTAATTATCAAGACAAAGCAAGCGTTAATCAAAGTAAACTTGAAATTCAATTAATTCAAATTGTGACACGAACTGTATAAATAATTTTAATTCGAACCGATTTTATAAATTGTTAATTTAATTGTATTTGTTGACGATAATATAAACAATAAAGTAATGAACGTGATTGTCGAATAATAGATGCATGCGACATACCAATGTGAATATAAGTATTAAATGTTGAGGATTAAGTATGCACGCTCGTGCATGTGAAAGAAAGGGAACTTATCTTGTGTGCACTGGCGTCGCTGGCAGATCATGCCAGGCCCCTGGATGGAAGCGATGGCAATGGCAATGTTGGCGGAGCTGTGGCCGTGCGCTCCTACGCCGCTGCGTCGTTGATACGCAGGCTCGGCGGGAGCGAGAGAGAGATAGAGAGAGATAGAGAGAGAGAAAGCGAATGTCACGTTGTGACTTCGTTTCGCGCGCTTTTCTCGGCGCGCGCCTTGTCCCACTCACGTACACACACACGCGCCCGGCACACTGCACTCGCGCGACGGTACTCTTTTTTTTTACAAAGAGAAAAGATGAATTGATGAGGTGTGCGATTTCACCTCACAGGAGGCACCATGAATAATTATGACCTATTACCGGCGAGGGTAGAGAGGTCTAGTTTTATACGACAATTGAGTTTTCTTGTTTTGGTTGCACTTTTAGATTTAAGTTATATTAAGAAAATTTCCAATTTTATCGCGGCACAAAATTTTACACTGAAATTACCCGAATTTAGTACGTTTTCATTTTTATAAATATTTAAGGAGGAATATTCGGAATTTAGGTTAAAGAACTGCACTTTATTTAGAGAAAAAAAGTCTCGAAGGCATAAAAAACCCTTTTATTAAACACACATACACTGGAACTAATCTATACAAATGATACGATCGCGCGTGAGTAACGTCGCGCAGAGAATAGCGGCCGCAGCCATGCGCGCACTTGCTCGATAATCCATTCACTCGATTTCGTTACATACACTCAAAATAACACACACAGACGATTTGATTAACAAATTCTCCGTTGAGAATTTGTTAATCCGTTGGTTCAAGATACGATAGGGTGCACAATTTGCACGCTGTTCGTTCAGAACAGCAAAAAGCACGCGGGAGCTCCACACGCTATGCGATGTCGTCGACGAATGCCGGCTCGGCCGGACGAGCGGAAGCCCATGCGATCTGCGAGAGAGCATCGGTAGGTGCTGCCCTCGCGCTAGGTTTTTTTTTTTTTTTTTTTTTTTCAGGAATTGGGCCCTAGCTCCCATCACACATATTAGCTGCGCGCGCAGGCGCAAATTAATAATTATTAATTTATTAAGTGTTGCGACGCAACAGGGTGCGACTGATTCATCTTACCAGGCTCGTCGGCACATTATGCCTCCGTGCCCCTTGGTAGATGCTTCTTTCAGTGGTTAAGTGAAAAGCTCCTTCCACATGTAGGAAGTCTGCCAATACCATACCTCTTTTTTTATTATCCTTTTTTATTCTGGTTACTGCTTCGTCCAGAGCTGAGTCCACTGATCTGCCCTCCCTATACACATGTTGTGTCGGATAGAGAGGATTATTAACCAGGGGTCCATTCCTCATGTGTCGGTCCACTAGTTCTTTCTAGGGTTTTTAAGACCGAAGAAATCAGACTTCGGAGAGCCCCGTTCAAGGGGATCCTTATCATTCAAACGGAAGCCCTTTTTAGGGGGATCCAACATTCATACGGGACAGAGCCCTTTTTAGGGAGATCATCATATGCACTGCTCTCAGACGGTGCAAGGTTAAGCAGCCCAGTTTATCAGGCATTAAGCCCCTCCACTATCGTTACTGTATCACAAACCACAGGAGAGAATGACTTAACTAATGAATTAAAAAATATAGATAGTAGAAAAATGTCAAACAAAAATATCTTAAAACGATGGGTTATGCGTAATTATTAAGTGTGTTACCAGTTAAGGTTTTAAAACTATATTAAGATAAAGAGTTAAAATTTTATAAATACTCAATTTCTGCATGCACTATAAAATGTTTAAACTCAAACTGTAGTGTGACCAATACTTAAGCAATTTACCTATAATAGGATACTTTGCATATTTTCTGGTTTATTTATTGATACAAAGTATCTATGTAAAAAGGTAATTATAAAGTTTAATTAACATTAATAATTAACAACAACTACACTTTCGTCTTTTCGTTTTGTAGGTTTGTTCATTTTGATTATAACCTTCTAACCGATAAATATCATGTGATACTTGATTCAAACATCAAACATTTTGTATCTGGGTATCTTTTTATTTTTTCTTAATCTTTTTATCTGATTCATCATTTGTAACAGCCCTATTTTCTTCCACAACATTGTTTGTGTTAAATTGGATTAAAGAATAGTCATGATGCAGACTTGCAGCAAAAATAGTCTACCGCTTATCTACGTACCGTACATTAATGGTTTAAACTAATATACTCAATTACTATACACGGTACTCAAAAAATAGTGTCGGAAAATAGTACAGTCGTGTAGGATCAAGATATAAGCTATTTTGGTCTTTGGCATTTTACGAAATTTTGCATAATTATCGCGTTATTGTTAATTAGAAACTAAGATAATTATCCAATCAGCGCTCGATCTGGTGCTGCTAGGCGGAACTTAGACGAGTAGCCAGAGGCGCGCAGAGAGCTATGCGGGGATCATTGTCAGATTGATCAACCTCGAACGCTGATTAGATAATTGTCTAAGTTAATTAATAATAACTCGATAAATATGCAAAATACCATAAAATGTCAAAAGGCCAAAGTGCTTAGAATTTGATCTCTTGCACAACTGTACCATTTTTCGAAAACATTTTATGGCCCTGTCCCCGTGGGAAGTACCAGTGAGTTAGGGAGCTTAGTGCAAGACAATATGGTATGCTCGTTTTCCTTTTCTTTGTTACCCATTGTCATTGGATGAATTGTTTGGATGAAATGTAGGTGTGTTAGTAAAAGTGAGACGATCCAACGAACTCCTGCTATACAGAGCGACAGCCGCCACCCGCGTCCTTCGGCATCCGCGCCCAACAACAGTGCTGTGGATTCGGAGGAGCCTCCCCCCCCCCGGTCCAGCAGGGCCCTGCCTGGGCGGCATCCAGCAATACTAAGCCGAGGGGGATTATTCGCCAGATGATAGGACAGCCGGTCCGGTCAACTACACCGTAACCTGGGCCGTTGTCCTGTCTGGCGGCCCAGCCGTGTCGAATCTAGTTAATCCGAGATATCCCCGTCGTGTTAATATGAGTGCATGTAAAGTGTATCGTGGGGCCCCACCCGACCACAACGAAGGTTGTTCCTTAGTCGCCTCGTCAGCCTCATTCTCATTCTCAGCCCGGTGAACAAGCACCCCTTGTCCAGGGGAAACGCCCTGCGTCGGTCGTGTCCCTATAATCATTCGCCATGCAGTCTCTTCATTTACGTGAAAAACCCTTTTTACGGGGATTACTACCCATGCACTGAAGAGCCCTTTTACCGGGAATTCGATTATTCACATCAAAAGCCCTTTCTACGGGGATTCCGTCCCATTTATTCACTTCCGTACTAGTACCATTCACATGAAGAGCCATTTTTACGGGGTTTTCGTTCCTAACACCTTCCTTTCAAACGGTGCAAGGGTAAGTGACTTAAATGATCTGACGAGGTTCAAGCCCTTCCACCATCGTCAAGGACTCACAACCCATCAAAGGGATCGTTTATTATTTAAACATTATTAAATTATTTATATTCTTATTTTTTATTAAACATGCGTGAGAACGCCTGATAGCACGAACAAGCATCAGAAAGATTTATTCACTTTTTATACTGTTCTTTTTTTATTGTTAATAAAAGTCGATCAGTCTCGAGGCGTGAATATGCATGGCTTATTAAGTTGTCGTCGAATGCTCGCGCGTACCACGAGATATGCATCTCAGAGACTCTTATCGGGGAAAAGAAAGCATTTTTTCCCATTTAATCTCGGTAAAGTAAAAATTCAATATAGCATTTAAAATTTTAAAATTCACATAAAAATTCAAGTATAAAAAAGTGTTCTTTTAAATCCCCCTTAAATTTAAAATATTGACTTTTAAAGTATCCTACTTATAGATGTTTATATCTTGTGTTTAGATTAATAAAAAAATTTGTACAATTATCAAAAACTGTATTGTATTTTCAGGACTGAAAAAGCAACTTTAAGAGAAAAGATGTTAAATTTGCAAAACAAAATACTTGTAGGAGGGGAAAATTTACTTGAGAAAGCTGAAGCTCAAGAGCATTTACTAGTTGCTTCAGCTATTGAATTAGAAGAAAGAAAGCGGAGAGAAGAACTATTAAAAAAGGCATTAAAAGAAAAAGAAGCAGAAAGAATTGATATTGAAGAAAAGTACTCTTCACTACAAGAAGAGGCATCTGGAAAAACAAAAAAATTAGTTAAAATACATGCTATGTTACTATCCGTCAAAGCAGAATTAGCTGACTTACAACAAGAACATCAAAGGGAAATGGAGGGTTTATTAGAAGGGGTTCGTGGAATTGGGCGCGAACTTCAATTGCAAGAACTAATTTTAAATAGTTATATACCTCTTGAATATCAAGTAAGTATAAATATATATTTAGGAGTATAAATACACTCCCATTCACATGCTTTAGCCACCCTTCGGCAAAAATCTGGGAAGAAAGAAAGTTTTATATTATTGCGAAAAATTATCGCAGTTTCCAAATTCCGACGGCATTCTTTTCTGTAAAGTAAAAGCTTTAGAAAAATACATTTATATTTGAAAAAAATTAAATTTCCTCTATTTATTAACATTTAAATACTAATAAAAAAGTAAAAAAATTTAACCCTCATAAAACTTTGTATAGTTTTTGAACCGATTATCGCATCCCAAAAATCTCAACTGTATTTAAAAGTTTATGCTTTTAGCTTGAAAATGCGGTGTCTTACAAATTTATACAATTATATTTAACGGAATTATCATCATACTAGTAAAAACTTGATTGTTTTCTTCTATTCCAAATATCTCAAAAAATAGTAAAGATAGAAACAAATTCTCAAAAAGAGAAAGATGTCTTTTAAAGTGAAAAACATAAATTTAAAGTGAAATAAGGTTTCTGAAAAGAAAAATTTCAGTTTTTATGGATTCAAAAAAATCAAAATTTATTATTCTGGGGAACAAATATTTTAATAATTATAATAGAAACAATTTATGCATAAGCAATAATAGAGCAAAAATATGTAAAATTATTTTTGTAAATAATTAAACAAAAATATCAAGAAAAGCATTTTTACATATTGTTACATATTTTTGCTCTATTGTTGCTTATTAATAAATAATTTCTATTATGATTATTCAATGTAATTAAAATATTCGTTCCCTAGAATAATAAATTTTAATTTTTTGGAATCCACAAAAACTGAAAAAAAAAATTTTTCAGAAACCTTATTTCACTTTAAATTTATGTTTTTCACTCAAAAAAGATCTTTCTCTTTTTGAGATATTTGGAACAGAAGAAAACAATCAAGATTTTATTAGTATAATGATAACTCCGTTAAAAGTGATTGTATAAATTTGTACGACACCGCATTTTCAAGCTAAAAGCATAAACTCTTAAATACCGTTAAGATTTTTGAGATGCGATAATCGGTTCAAAAACTATACAAAGTTTTATAAGGGTTAAATTTTTTTACTTTTTTATTAGTATTTAAATGTTAATAAATAGAGGAAATTTAATTTTTTTCAAATATAAATGTATTTTTCTAAAGCTCTTACTTTACAGAAAAGAATGCCGTCGGAATTTGGAAATTGCGATAATTTTTCGCAATAATATAAAACTTTCTTTCTTCCCAGTTTTTTGCCGAAGGGTGGCAAAAGCATGTGAAGGGGAGTGAATGTCAGCTGTAAATTCCATTATTTGTACGTAATCGCCTTAATTTGTTACTGCAAAGGAGATGTCAGGTCTTCAAATTATTTTTCTGTTAGATTGAAATAAGGTTTTATTTTTAATTAGTTTCTTTTTAATTATTATAAGATAAACTAAAGAGAAGAGCGACAGATTAAACTTTCCTTTTGTAAAGGTTTTAAATTTACTCAACAGATCAGATTAGACGAAGATGCAAAGATTAGCCAGTTATATGCAAACATATGCCAGTTACGAGCTTCGATCTCATAATACCGTTTGGCAAATATAGATATATGTAACATATAACACCAAACAAATTTTCAAGGATGTGCAGTAAAAATAAAAAAAATTCTTAAAAAGATGCCTATCTTAATTTCCGCACTCTACTATACTAACGATTTCCTATATTCTTTGCTAACCTCTATGGCAAATTTGATTTTTCAAATAATTTTGAAACGGCTTCTTAATGACATTTCTGATTGCATGAAAACAGTATTTATAACTCGTAGAATGTGCGTAGACTTCTTTTTTGCCTGATTTCAATTCCAATTGAAAAATAAGTCAGTATTTTCAGCAATAAGAATTTCTGATTGCAATCAAAAATGCCATTAAGACAGCCGTTACAAACTTATTTGAAAAATCAAATTTGCCTTAGATGCTAGCAGAGAATATAGACAATTGTCGGTATAGTCGATCACGGAAATTAAGATAGGCATCCCCTTAAATGTCAGAATGTTAAATATTTTGTAATTTTGCCCATATATTCAAAAAATTTGTTAGCTTTTGGGAGCGAAATTATTATATCACCGACAAGCCGCGTATTAATATGGGCGCTCTATTACAGTTGCGGGCAAAAATGTCCGGCCAAAGATGGTTTTATGTTTTGATCGTGTATAAAGGGTGCAAAATGGTAACACAAATATATCATCGTAAAGTACTTTTATTATACACTCAAAGCATGTAATTCAATAATTTATTTTAACGATTAACAAAATTTTATAACCATAATAACAATTATGGCTTATTCATAAGTATCCGGCCAACTTTTACATAGATACAATTCGCGTGGCTTTGTTTACATTATAGATCGCAAATGTATGTAAACACTGGAACTGTATATCTGTCGTTTTTGCCCTATTGAAAATATCCAGCTGGAAATCCAGGTGGATATCCATTACATCCACCTACATTGATTCGAAATCAAGGTATAAATAGCACCTGCATTCCCCAGAAATCCAACTTGATAAATTTAACCAAGGTTTCCCAGAAATCCAGCTGGAATCCAGTCCATGAATGGATTTCCAGTTGGATATTTTTAACAGGGTGGATATCAGTATGATCAGTATTAATCGAGAAACATGCCGAAACGCACGTCTGTAGACATTCGACAAGTCGTAATTAAATTACACAACGAACGGAAAAGTTTCTCGTGAAATATCTCAAATTCTAGACATAGGAAAATTGACTGTGAATGATATAATTAATAGATTCAACGGCACTAACACTCTGAAAGATTGTTACGGATTTTTATACGCGTGAAATCCTATATATGTTCGCGGGGGTTCGTTGGTGTTGCTCCAAACGTACCGAAATACGCGAGATTATTGAGGATAGGACTCGTTATAAATTATGTTAATCGTTAAAATAAATTGTTGAATTACATGCTTTGAGTATATAATAAAAGTACTTTATGAAGATATATTTGTGTTATCATTTTGCACCTTTTATACAAGATCAAAACATAAAATCACCTTTGACCGGACGCTTTTGCCCGTAACTGTATACGACGTCCCATCAGTCCTGCAGGTGAGTACTGTTCCACCTTGCATTGTTGGTAGATCTGTGCATGGTCGTACATAATAGTCCACGTATGTGTCTATGCATGGTCAGAAAAAAAATGCAATACATTGGCCAGCGTCTTATCATGCCCTATGTATCTCGCCATCAATAATCTGCCCAATTGCTATAATTTCAGAATTAAATGGGTTGGCGATTGTGGCCTGATTATATAACAAATATCCGGTATCACAACACACGCACGCATCTCGTAGGTGAGAGTTATTCAAGTAACGCCTTGATTTTTTCAAAATTAGAACGTACCTCTTCTTGAGATGAGAGTATCTTGCTATACGATAGCAAATTTTGTTTTTAAGAAGTGATTCTTTTCTTTGTTAATTGTTAAATCGGCTTTATGTAGGCGGTCTAAAATTAATTTGCAATGTTCAAGCTATTCGTCCAGAATATCAAAGAGATAATGTACAGTAGCCCAGCATCTTCAACTGCACTTTGAGAAAACTAGAAAAGAGCCGGATCAGATATTGGGAATGGTTTTTTTGCTTGTGAGTTTTTCGATTAAATTGATTACTTAAGGAGTACGGGAGAAAGGGAATTCGTCTCTGTCGAGCCGTCTTGCTGCACGCATACTTGAATGCAGGCACGAGACAGATGAGCTCGACGAAACGGAGAGAGAGAGAGAGAGCAAGAGCGAGTGCGAGATAGATAGATAGATAGATAGATAGATAGATAGATAGATAGATAGATAGATAGATAGATAGATAGATAGATATTCCTTTATTCGGCTGTATAGGCAAAAATTTACATGTACAGAAAACCTTCAAAATTTACATGTACAAAAAATATTTCCTTTTTGAGGATTATCTTTGACGATTATCTTTACAAAAGACAAAAGACAGCCGGTGATATAGTCTATTTACAATTGAATAAATAAAATAATAAATACATATATGAATACTAGAATTATCACAGATGTTAAAAATATCAGTCATGTTACAAAGATATTTAAAAATATCACAATATCACAATCAAATTGTTCCATGATTTACTGGACCCGCGCCCAGCAGAGTAGATGAAATTTGATATTGGAGGTTAGGGATCTATCGTCAACAGGTGCTGGCGCAGCATCCTCTTAAAAGCTGTATAAGATGGCAGGTGGCGGATAGAAGCAGGAAGGGAGTTCCATAAGCGAGCTCCCTGTACTTGGAATGCCCTGGCTTCAGTTTCAGTGCTCGCTCTGGGGATGTTCAGTTCCTGCGGTTCACCCCTAGCAGTGGCTCTCGGAGAGTACACAGAAAAGAAATCAAGTAGATAACTCGGCTTCCTCATTCTAATAATTTTGTATAATAGCAGTGCTGTGAAGTACAGCCTGCGGGAGTCCGTTCTGAGTCATCCCAATTGCCTCCTGTAGAGGGAAATGTGATCAACCCTCCTAACTCCGTAAACGTATCTCACACATGCATTGCTTAGTCTTTGCAGTCGGATACGCTGTTCGTCCGTTGCGTCTAAGCACACGACCGAGCAGTAGTCCAGATGCGGTTGGACTACAGAATCGATTAGCCTCCTGCGCAGTGCCTCATTGGTGCAACCTCGTATAAACCGCAGACGCTAAAGGGCTTTGTTGACTTTCTTTGTGATGGAGTCAATCTGCGGCTTCAACGATAATTTATTGTCCAATATAACACCAAGGCTGGTGACTTATGCGCTGAACGGAACGTATACTCCGTCCCCCAGCCCAGCTCCTGGCAGTGACCTGCTGTTGATGTCGTTCACATTCCTGCTTCAGCCAAAGTAAATTGCTTTGCTTTTACCGGTGTTGAGCCGGAGTCCGAAGCACGCCACCCACTCCGCCAATTTTTGTGCCGCTAGACACAGTCGAGTCAGACCGTCCGATATATCCTCCTTTGCAGTATGAAGATATATCTGGAGGTCATCTGCGTACAAAATGTGCTTAATCTCAAGTCCGTAAAGTCTGTTTTGTAGGTCTTTGACGTAAAGGCAAAAGAGTAGGGGACCCAGGACGGACACTTGTGGAACTCCTAGATTGGTTTCAATGTACTCTGAGTTACCATATTTTGCAGAGATAACTGTCTGAGAGCGACCTTGTAAAAAAGATTTAATCCAATGGAGAGCCGCCCTGGTAAACCCTAAACCTCTCAACTTTCCCAGAAGCTTAGTTGGGGAGATAGTATCAAATGATTACGGAAATCGAATAAAAGAAGAAGAATTACCTTCCTCTTGTCAATGGCCATACGTACATCGTCCGTCATTTTGAGTAGTGCTGTCTGCGTACTGTGGTGTTTACGAAAACTAGTCTGGAAGGGATCTAGTAATTTTTGTTCTTTGAGGTACTCCGTGATTTGGTCATGGGCTATCTTTTCCAGAACCTTAGAAAGGAAGGTAAGCAGCGCTATTGGTCGAAAATCCGTGGTTTTCGTCGGGGCTACTTTTTTTTTTGCAGGGCTATGACCTGCGCCCTCTTCCAAGCCTCCGGAAAAATGCCCTTAGCAAAGGAGGAGTTGAATAACCTCACGATGTATTCCCCGATGGTTGGAAGTGCTTTCACCAACACTGATTGTGGGATTCCATCCTCTCCTCTCGCCTGCGAGCAAAAATGTGATATCGCTAGACCACGTCATTAAAATTGACAGGTTTGAAATTAAAACCGTCACCACTCGCAGTGTTTATATCGATGTTAGCTTCGTTTATGTTTTCTGAGGGAGAGGATGAAACCTCGGTGAAATGCTCATTAAGGGCACTTGAGGTAAAACCGTGAGACCCCTCCTCTCTTCACTTTGGGACAAGGCCAAGGTTTCGCATCTCCTTCCATATATTTTTGTTCTCATCGAGAGATGTTACAAGATGTTTTTGTATGTAAGAGTCCCGTTCATAATTTAAGCGTTCCTTGACCTCCCTGCTCAGTCTTAGATACTCATCAAGAAGCGACGCCTCAGATGTACGCTTATATCTACTGAGAGTTGCGTTTCGCTTATTGACAAGCTGCCTAAGCTGAGGACCAAACCAAGAAGCACATTTATTTTTTGGGCAAACCTGTTTAATTAGTGCCAGCAAATTAATAGCTAATTTAAGATTTGTGTTAATAGCAGATAAAGCACCTTCCAGGTTGATTTCTATGGAATTCATGGCATTTCAGTCACATTCAGGAAGCACTTCATTCAGAGAATCAGCTTTGATGCTGTTGTAATCTCTGTAAGAGAACGATTCTCTTACAGGGTCAGGCGTGTGAATGTCAATGGTGACGTCTAATAAGTCAATCTACGTGTGAGACAAAGATGTTCTATATGTCGGTCCATGCGGCACTAATTGCATGGAGAGCTCACTGGCAAGACGCTTGATGGTATTTGCATCGTCTAAAGTCGCCAACAGGTCAGCATTCTGGTCCCCCATTATCACCTTATGACTAAACTCCGAGACCAGAGAACGTAAGACAGGAAAAGGTTTAGTGTCGCGTTGCATCTGCATTTTAGGTGGTCTGTAGATAACCCCCACGAGAATGGGGGGACCATCCTCCCTCTGCACGGAACAAAAAAGATACTCTGGGATTCCAGGTTTGCCTGGTCCTTCAGTGTTAGATTTTTCCAAGATTTTTACTGTATAGTCGCTCCGAACAAAGAGGAGAACACCTCCCTCATTCACATTGCGATCCTGACTTAGAGTTGAATAACCAGGGACCCGAATGAGGCCGTCGTCAACAACTGGACCAAGCCATGACTCCGCGATCGCAAAAATTTGGATGGAGGGATGATCCGCGAGGAAAAGACGGAGCTCATCAAAGTGCGCTCTTATGGAGTTCACATTTAAGAACCCCGCCTTAAAGGAACCCTTGCCACTCCTTCCCACCACCGGCCGGGTATGATCAAAGAGTTGCCCCCGATCTGTCTACCATCGTTACTCCCGTTGCCTTTGAGGAAGTGGATATTGAGTCCCTCGATGTGGCAGAATTTGTGGGAGTATCCAGACACGCCGTGCGAATGGTTTGCAGATCAGCGGCTGACGCAAAGACATGCGCTCGCTCACCTCCCCTACGTTTAGCCAGGAACCTACCACCAGCGTACCAAACATATTTGAAGCCCAAATCTTTGGCTGTGGATCTTAAGTTCTGGAAAAGGATGAACTTTTCCAGAGGAAGCATTTCAGTTATGAAGATCTTTCTACCCGAGAAGCGGTTGGCAGTTTCCTGGGACATGGAATCTGACTTGATGTCATTCGTTGTTAAATAGTTGTTATTG
Organism: Sycophila sp. Sp_5; assembly: GCA_018906775.1. Classification (NCBI taxonomy): domain Eukaryota; kingdom Metazoa; phylum Arthropoda; class Insecta; order Hymenoptera; family Eurytomidae; genus Sycophila; species Sycophila sp. Sp_5. Next base: position 37,565 of record JACCID010000501.1, read on the forward strand.
AGTGAGCGATTGGCCCGCATAACTCTCCTGATCAAACCCGGTACGGAAAGCCTAGCTATAATAGAGGGTGATGGGCCGTTGGGTAAGCCCAAACTCTCCATATTGTTTCCTTTTTTCTCCACAGCCGACCTCCGGCGACGGACCTCATGCATATCAGCAATATCTTCTCTGCGCAAGGCAGGGAGGACAGTGCCAAGAACACCAAAAGCGACATCGCCCAGAGCATCAGGTGGGATCTCAGATCCCTTCCAAAATATCCCGTTGACGATCACGTCGCAGCCCTCGGTAGACGCATGGTTAACGCTGTCACCCACATCACCGGAGCCCTGCCTAAGAGAGGAAACTCTGTGCGGGGCACAAGCCACAGTCTCACCGACTGGTATAGCTTGTGCTACCTTAGAGGGTAGTCGGTTGTGAGCAGCAATGGAGCCCTCTAATGCAACGTGTACTTGCTGCAAGTTATCATTTTGTTCCTCAGCACGCTTGAGCAGCAGCTTAGTATTAGTGTTTGTGTCTGTCAACACTCCACTTTGATTGCCTATTAAATCCTCAAGGGTGGAGACCCTGGATGTTAAATTTGCTATTTCACACCATGGTCCCTCCGTCGAAACAGTGGGAACAGCGTGTGAAACAGGGCCACCCTCCAAGATAGACTTAAGGTCGTTCAGCTGCTTCTCAAGCATGTCGAAGCGTTGAAAAAGAGCTCCATTGTGCTCACTGGTATTAAAACATGGGATAGACCCATTAAGCTGTTATCTCCTAGCGGAGGATCCGATGCGTCATTTTCTTATAGCGGGAGAGATGTGGAACTCTCCGTTGTTTTTAAAGTATTGTTAAGGCATGGACTTACTGCTTCACTTAACTTCGGTTCACCTGTACTAGTCTGCTCTGTGTCGGTCGGTGCCTGCAACTTTGCAACCCGACCGACAGCAAGAGAGCCAGCAGCAGGCGCCTGGTAGGCTGCTGTCCCGCCAGACTCTTCAGTGCTGACCCGGAGTAGCGAGCGCGAACTAAGGTGGGAAGCTCCGCGCGTTCGCGCTGGCGGTGACGTCAGCGTTGGCGTGGAGACCCCCGAAATCTGGCGGAGGGCCGCGCGGGATATTGCCCCTGCAAGGCGAGCCGAGCTTCTCGTCGCTCGAGCGGCTACCTTGTGCTCGTTCTGGGGATGTTAAGTTCCTGCGGTTCACCCCTAGCAGTAGCTCTCGGAGTATACACAGAAAAGAAGTCAAGTAGATAATTAGGCTCCCTCATTCTGATAATTTTGTATATTAGCAGTGCTGTGAAGTACAGTCTGCGGGAGTCCGTTCTGAACCATCCCAATTGCCTTCTGTAAGGGGAAATGTGATCATCCCTCCTAACTTCTTAAACATATCTCACACATGCATTGCTTAGTCGTTGCAGTCGGATACGCTGTTCGTCCGTTGCGTCTAAGCACACAACCGTGCAGTAGTCCAGATGCGGTTGGACTACAGAATCGATTAGCCTCCTGTGTAATGCCTCATTAGTGCAGCCCCGTATAAACGGCAGACTATAAAGGGCTTTGTTGACTTCCCTTGTGATGGAGTCAATCTGCGGCTTTCACGATAATTTGCTGTCTAATACAACACCAAGGCTCGTGACTTCTGTGCGAAATGGAACGTATACTCTGTAACAATCGGATTTCTTATGCGGTAGGAGGAGGTATTCCGGTTGCCTCTAAACTCAATACGTTCAGAGGCACTAATCGCGAACGGACTCAATACGCCCTTTGTAACCCCAAGTTGCCACGCTCAATACGCTCGCAACCCCATACGCGGCACTTAAATAAAAAAAATATTCATAATAAACACTAAGAAATAGAAAATACAAAAGATAACTTAATTATTAAATATCTAACACTTTGAGCGCGCTCATCATACTTCTAACAGGGCTTCGCTCTGCCCTCCGCTCCGGTTACTCTATAACAAAAACAATAACGGCAAATTTTAGGACGCTGTCTTAACTTTAAAATAGATCGCGATCAGTCCAGTCGCTCATGCTCATTACGCTTGGCGATCTCCCCTGTCAGTGCGCCGAGTGGACTGATTGCAACAGTCAGCTCCCGCTCGTTTCGAGCCGCTCGATCCCACCGTGCCCGGTGGGAGAGATTGTCGCGGTGGGAACTTCGTCTCGCGGTGGGAGAGCGCCGCGGAGTGGGGACGCTCGGGAGCGCACTTGCTCTCCGGCCGTCGCGGTCACCCTGTGAATATAATTCCATCTAAATCAATAATATCTAAATTTTTGTTTTGTTTAAAAATTGGTTGCATAGAGTTAGTAAATGACTGAATGCCTCTTGTTCCTATGTCAAAGTATAGACACGCTTTGTTGTTTCCTAAATAGTTAATATCACCATATGATATTCTTATTTCATTTGGTTTTGTTAATTTGTTACCTAAAGGATTCGGGCTTGCTTTTTGTAATATTTTATTAGTATTTGAATCAGCTTTATTGTCTATTTTTGTGAATATCTCTTCTATTGTATGATCTAATTTATTAGTCGATAGTCGATAGTCGATGTCAGAGCGGAAACGCACCCACGGCCCCTCGCGGGGACATGCAGGTGATGCACCTAGGCCATTTAGCCCATTGCGCTCGGTCTCCTCATCATTCATCTCCCATCAACCCCCCTATGTGATTAATCAGTCTGAGAAGCCTGTTAAGCCCCAGAGGGCAGACCCTTTTAGGTTCGAGGAACCACTCCTCCCACACTCTCCGCCTGCCTCCCATTAGTCTGGGGCAGTGGCACAAGAGATGCATGGGAGTTTCCTCCCCTTCCCCACAGAGTCTGCAGGCATTCTCAGCGCCTAGTCCTATCCTTTTTCTAAAGTGTGATAGGTCGCAATGACCCGTCAACCACTCCACTACCTTCCTAATGTCCTTTTTGGGGAGAGTCAACAGCTCGCCTACCCACCCAGCCGGGACAGACCCTGCGATAAATGCTTTGGTGTGTCTGCAGTCCTGGCACCCTATCCATTTACTGATTTGCTCCTTTCTAATCCAGGTTTGCACTCTGCTGTCCAGTTCGCATCCTGGCAGAGCCGTCTCCACGGCGATCGCCCTGAGCCCCGCCGCGCCCCTTTTAGCCAGTCTGTCAGCCTTCTCATTTCCTCGAATGCCTGCATGTCCAGCTACCCATTTCAACTTGACGGCGCATCTCTTCGCCAGGATGTCAAGCGATATCCTGCACGCCAAAACCTCCGATGAGGTAATTGTCACTTTGCTGAGAGCCGCGATGGCGGCCCTACTGTCCGAGTGTATGACAACCCACCGGTTTGTCCACTCCTCATCAAGCATGACCTCCACACAGCTCCTAATAGCCCTCACTTCCGCTTGGACAACCGTGGCGTATGGCGATAATGAGAGCACGATTTCTCTGCTGCTCCCCTTTAGCCACGCGGCCGCACCTACTCCCAGTTCATTCTTAGAACCGTCCGTGAACCAGCTAAAGCCTGGCTGGTCCTCTTCCTTTTGTTGTGAGCTCGCTACCTCGAAGTTTCTTTCGAACCTGTAGCAGCGAGTGACCTTATCCAGCCTAGCACCTCGCTTCTGATCCGAGTCAATACATTCGATGATCTCAGCGTCTTCGTGCATAGGCCAGTCCTTTGAAACTCTAATCTTAGCCTTTAGCGCTGCCGCTCTAACCAGTGCCCCAAGAGGCGGGAGGTCCAGCATCACTTCTAAAGCCTTCAGTGGTGTAGACCTTCTAACTCCCATTATGCCCCTTGTAACCAAACCTTGCAATCTATCTAGAAGCAGGTTACCTGTCTTCAATTTGCATCGAGGCCACCAAGCGATGGCCCCATGCAAAAGCCTTGGTCTAAGGACCGCTGTATAAAGCCACATGATCATCTTGGGTTTCAGACCCCAAGTTGCCCCAAAGGCTCTCCTGCAAGCCCAGAAAGCAGCCGTAAAGCTCCTTTTCTTGCTCTCCAAGTGTTTACCCCAGTTCAGCTTCGAATCAAAGATCACCCCCAAATATTTCGCCTCATGCGACAATGAGAGTGATTTACCGAAGAGCTTTATGGGTTCCAGTTTCTTTACCTTATATTTGGTGGTGAAGTTGACTAGTACCGTTTTGTCAGGGTTAACGGACAGTTCCACTTCCTTGCACCATGCTTCCACTATGCCTAAAGCAAAATTCATCAGGCCTGCTAGTGTTCCTTCGTCGCGTCCCATTACCAGGATTAAGACGTCATCGGCGTAAGCCTGAGCATAAATGCCCACTTCATTCAACCTGACCAGCAGTTCGTCTACGACCAGAGACCACTCCGTGGGTGATAGTACGCCGCCCTGTGGACAGCCCCTCCACACCCGGCCGCCTCCAATCGCCGACCCCCACTGTGCCTCAACTACTCACCCTGTTAGGGAGCTATGTAGCCACCTCACAAGAGACTTGGGAATACCATGCCTCTCCGCACCTCGGCATATACTCCTCCCAGTCGTGAAATTGAAGGCACCCTCTACGTCTAAGAACGCAGCTAGCACCATGCCCTTGTTTTTCATCCCCTTCTTGATTCTGGTGGTTGCCTCGTCAAGTGCTGATTCCACCGACTTGCCCTCTCTGTAAGCATGCTGTGCAGCGTGCAGAGGGCGAGTCGTTAGGGGACCATCCTTGATTCCTCGGTCCACCAGTCTCTCTAGGGTCTTCAGCATGAACGACGTAAGACATATTGGTCTAAAGTCCTTGACGTTTTCATGTGCCTGCTTACCGGGCTTCGGTATAAAGATAACCTTAGCCTTCTTCCATTCGGTTGGTACGTAGCCAAACGCCAGACAAGCCTTGTAGACTTTTATCAGCGGTTCCAACAGTAAATCCACTCCCCTTTGCAGTAGAGCTGGAAAAATGCCGTCGGCCCCTGCTGCCTTATAGGGTTCGAAAGAGCTAATGGCCCATTTGACCCTATCGCTGGATACATACTGATCCGCCACTGCCCAGTTCTGTCCAGAAAACTCAGCTGTAGATTGCTCTGGCAGATCCTGCGATCCTAACCCTGGGAAATGGGCCGACAACAGGCACTTAAGAGCTTCCACATTGTCAGATGCCCATTCGCCTGAGGATTTCCTAATCTGTAGCTGCGCTCCTCCCGCCGGCCTGGCAAGGATTCTATTGAGCCTGGCCGTGTCCGGGATGCTGTTCAGTTCTTCGCAGAACCGCTTCCAGCCTTCCCTTTTGGCCGTCTCGAGAGCCTTTTTATACTCCCTCCTGGCCTCCTTGTAGGTTGCCAGTTCCTCAGAGCTTCTTTTCTTCTTCCATCTGTTGAACAGTTTACCGACCTCCTTACGCAGGGCACCCAACCGGGGTGTCCACCAGGGCGCACTTTTACTCTGTCCGCGCATCGTAGGACGGCAACTATCCTCAAAGGCACCTATTATGGCAGATTGGATCCTGCCACAAAACCTTTCAATGTCCTCTATGGTGTTTAACCTTCCCGCGTCGTCTGGAAGCTTTTCTGCCAGACGGCTGCGGTACAATTCCCAGTTTGTCTTCCTGGGATTCCTATTGAACCTCTCCTCCTTGGCTAACTCCCCTAGTCGATAGTCGATAGTCGGTCAAAAGTGGAGACGCACCGGCTGCCCCTGCTCGGGGACGTGCCGACTCGCGCGTAGGCCAGAGGCCCATTGCGCTTTGCCTCCTAGTATCATCATTCCGAACATCGACATCCAATTCGAATGTCCCTATACCCCCAGGCTCGAAAAACGATGGAAGCCCGGTATCCTCTTACCTTCCCCCGCCTATAGGCTGGATTTGATCCTTTTTATTAGGGCTATAAGGCCCAGTACACTAAAGTTCCTAACATCTCCGGGCTCTAGTGTGAAATCCCCACACACCCTCCGCCTAACTCCCATGAGTCTTGGGCAGTCACACAAAAGGTGCGCGGGGGTCTCATTTGACTCACCGCAGAGCCTACAGAGTTTCCTATTCGTTTTACCTATCCTGTGTTTGTGATACTCCAGGTCACAGTGGCCCGTGAGCCAACTCACCACTAGCCTGATCTCTCTTCTTTCGAATTTGATCAGCTCTGCTTTCCAGCTTCGGGGTACCATCCCATCAATGATGCTTTTGATGTGTCTGCACCCCTGGCTGTCGTGCCATCTTTTACATTGTTCCCTTTCCACCCATTTCTGGATCTTCCTTTCTAGGTGGCAAAGCGGTATGGCAACCTTGGTATCGTTTGCTCTAATTCCCGCCGCTCCTCTGTTCGCGAGTCTATCCGCCTTTTCATTGCCCAGAACACCCGAGTGTCCCGGGACCCACTTTAATTCTATGTCACACCTTTCCGCAAGTTTATCTAAAGCATTGCGGCACCTTTTCACTTCTAACGAGGTGACCTCTACCTTACTAACACTTAGTAGTGCCGCTCTGCTGTCCGAGTGTATGGTAACCTTGCGGTCTCTCCATTCCTTCTCCAGCATGTGCTCTACGCAGCTCCTGATGGCTTTAACCTCCGATTGGAATACCGTTGAATGGTCTTCCAGGGAGAGTACCAGCTCTGTGCTGGTTCCCTTTAGCCACGCTGCGGCTCCTGTTCCTTTTTCATTTTTGGACCCGTCAGTAAACCAGAGACTAGCTCCTGTTTCCTGCGGATAGACCTCTTGTTTGGGTTGTATCCCCAGTTTAAACTTCCTATCAAAGAAGAATTCCCTGGGGGTTCTGTCAACCTCCTGATTGTTATTAAGGTCCACTGACTGAACCAGTTCAGTGTCCCCATGTTCGGCTATGGCCCTTGTTGACCTGATCTTGGCCTTAAGGGCAGCCGCTCTTACCATCAGCTCCAATGGGGGGAGGTCAAGCACCATCTCAAGTGCTTTTAACGGTGTCGACCTCATCACCCCCGTGATGCCTCTCATAATTAGTGCTTGCATCCTATCCAAGTTTGCCGCACCTTTTTTCAGTCGACATCTTGGCCACCAGGCCACTGCTCCATGTGTCAACCTAGGTCTCAGAACAGCCGTATATAGCCATTTCAGCATTGAAGGCTTGAGACCCCAGGTTGCTCCAAAAGTTCTTCTGCAGGCCCAGAAGCTTGCTAAGAAGCCATCCCTCTTTGCCTGCAGATGTCTGCTCCAGTTTAGCTTGGAGTCGAATGTCACTCCCAAGTATTTTACTTCCTTGGCTAGTGGCACCTCTTCCCCAAATAGCTTGATTGGTCCTAATGGTTTTACCTTGTACCTGGTGGTGAAATTCACCAGGACCGCTTTATTAGGGTTAACGGATAGCTCCACTTCCCTGCACCATTTGGTCACTATGCTAAAAGCAAACCTCATAAGGCCTGCAATAGTGGCTTCAGTATCTCCCATGACTAGGATAAGTACGTCGTCAGCATAGGCCTGCGCGTATATGCCCCTGTCATTGAGTCTCCTTAATAGTTCGTCTATCACCAGGGACCACAGCGTTGGTGAGAGCACGCCACCTTGTGGACAACCCTTGGTTGCGCGCCCCCCTCCTTTCGCCTCACCCCATACTGCCTCAATCACCCTATCAAGTAGAGTGCGACTGATCCATCTTACCAGGCCCGTTGGCACATTGTACCTTCGTGCTCCCTGGCAGATGGTTCTTTCGGTGGTAAAGTTAAAGGCCCCTTCCACATCCAGGAAGGCTGCCAATACCATCCCTCTTTTTGTAATACCTTTTTTTATCCTGGTTACCGCTTCATCCAGCGCTGAGTCCACTGATCTGCCCTCTCTATACGCATGTTGTGTCGGATATAGAGGGTCATTAGCCAGTGGTCCGTTCCTCATGTGTCGATCCACAAGCCTTTCCAAGGTTTTGAAGACAAAAGAAGTCAGACTTATGGGTCTGTAGTCCTTTGCTATCACATGGACTGGCTTGCCTGGTTTCGGTAGGAAAACCACTTTGGCTTTCCTCCATTCGTTTGGTATATAGCCTAGCGAAAGGCTTGCCTTATAGATACCCATTAGTGGTTCTACCAGGATGTCTATACCTCTCTGTAGCATTGCTGGTACAATGCCATCCGGTCCTGGTGACTTATACGGTTCAAACGAGCCAATAGCCCACCTCACCTTTTCTTGCGTAATTATTTGTTCAGCCATTTCCCAGTCCGGCGTTGCCGCCGGTATGGGTGATCTACTCGGCTGATTATCCTTTATCAACCCCGGAAAATGTGCAGCCAGAAGGCACTCCAGTGCCTCATTTCCATCAGCCGCCCATTCGCCCGAGGGAGTTCTTAGTTTACCCGAGGTGTTGATTGTAGGTCTTGCAAGGACACGATTTAGCCTTGCTACCTCGGGTACTCCATCCAGTTCCTGACAGTAGCGTTTCCAGCCATCTCTTTTGGCTAGTTCTATCGCAAGTTTGTAGCGTCTTTGAGCTGCCTGGAAGGCTTCTCTTTCTGCTACTACCTTGCGCTTGCGCCACCTCCTTAACAGTATCCTTAATTCTCTCCTCTGGGTTTCCAATTTCGGATTCCACCAAGCTGCTCCCTTTTTACTTTTCCTCTCTTTCAGTTTGCAGCTATCCTCAAAGGCACCAACTATAGCGCCCTGGATTTGTCTGCTGACTGTCTCTATTTCCTCTGCTGTCGTGGGTGTGACCACGACTCCGGTTAATCTTTCTTTTAACCTTTTGAGGTATAGGTCCCAGTTGGTTTTCCTGGGGTTTCTCCATTTCTGTACCTCTCCTTTTACTTCCTCTAGCTCGAATCGGATCGTTTCATGGTCCGACATTGAGACCTCCTCCGAGACTCTCCAGTCAGAGACCATGCGACTGATTCGCCTCGACGCCAGAGTGATGTCCAGAACTTCCTCCCTTACCGCATTTCTGAAGGTTGGGGTATTCCCCTTGTTCAGTATATCCAGTTCCGTAGAGGCTACATATTCCAGTAGGTCTTCGCCCCTGCTGTTGCAGTTTGTGCTACCCCAGATGATGTGATGCGCATTGGCATCACATCCCAGAATAACTTCCTTGCCGTCTCTCTGACATTCCTCAATCAGGGCCTTAACCTCATTCGGCGGGGGCCCTTCACCAGCGTCTCCTGGGAAGTAGGGGGATGCCACCACTATTTCCATGGTGTCGCCTCCTTCCCTTATCACTTTAATTACGACCGTTGTGAGATCCGTGTGGCAGTGTTTCGACCAAGCTTCGCCCTGTAGTCCTTTCAGGATCACACAGGTTCTAGTGCGAGTGCTATTGTCGTAGAACACCTTGCCACAGCCACTCAGTCCAGCTACAGCCTGTCTGCATCTCAGCCAAGCTCTTCGTTAAAATTGCCGAAGCGCTTTTGCTATGATGCAAGTTGATTTGGATGAAAGAAATGTTGGCCCGGGCATTGTTGGCGCGTTCCTTTGTTCCTTTCATCCGTTTTTTTGGCTACAGCCATACTTTTTTTTTTTTTTTTTTTTTTTTTCCTACTTAGGTGGGAGACTTAGCATAGGTGGCCGCACCAGTGATCGTCCAGCCGCCTCCTCCTGTTCCACAATAGGCGGTGGCCGCGCTGTCTGGTCACTGGCCGCCTCCTCCGCTTTGTCCCCCCCTTCCTGATTCTTTTTTTCGTGGTGGACGGCGTGTGCGCGCACCACTCCACAGAAAGGTCTGAAGGCCAGCTCCTTAAGAGCCCTGACCCCCGCCTCCTCCATCAGTACGCGCACCGCCATCTCTCCTGTTTCATTGCCAGCCGTGTCTTTTACTTTCCACGACTGGCAAACCTTCCACTCCTGGACTGGCAGAGTCGTGTTCTACCAGCCCAGTAGCTCTATCATCTCGCCCAGGGTCTCAACTCCCCGAACGTAGAATGTTAGCTTTTCCATTTTTTGGAGAACGCTTTGCTCCACAACTCTGAGCATGGCACCCTCCCATGGTGTCATTGTTGGCACCAGCTCCTTTAACCAACGACTGGTCTCCGAGGAGCCACAGTGGAATACCTGTGCACCCCTCAAAAACCAGTTGTCCGTAAAGCATGGGCGAACAGGTCCCTCTCTGTGGCCCAGGATGGCTGAAATAACCGCCCTAACGACCTGAAGGCCCTGCTCGACGCTGAGCCGCTCTTCCGGGTACATGTCAGGTATGACCGCGAGTTTCATCTCGCTGGCCACCACCTGACTGTAGGCCGGCCGAGCATCCCGCTGCCCAGCTTCCGAACTCGCCTTCTTAATTAGTCGGGGAGTCGAGTTGTCCGAGGACAACTCTCCCCTGGTCCTTTTGGGAGCGGTGGTTGCGGTCTGGCCAGTTGAGGTGCTCGCCCGAGTCACCCTTTCCGGCCTCCCGCTCCGCTCGCCTTTTCAGGAGTTGCGTCCCTGTTAGGCGCTTCCTCCTCTTACCTTTCTTAGGAGCAGCGTTGGCCTGTACTGGTCCGGCAGACTGGCTGTGGCTCTGTTGAGAGTCAGCCTTGTCTACACTAGTGGGACGGACAAACTCCATCTGCTCCTCTCTGAATTCCTTACCTTTCTTGCCCTCGACGGTATTGCCTGTAGGCCTGTACCAGCCCAGACGCCCGTTCGGGTTTGCCTTTGAGCTAGGGAGCTCGTCGCGAGTGGACACGGTTTTGTACTCGCTTTCTTTCTCGTTCGACATTTGGATTGATTTTTTACCTGAGGTGAGAGTAGTGTAGGTGTGTGTGACAGAAGAGTGACCCCCTGGCGAGCCCTTAGTCCTACGCCGCCCAGTTCGCAGCAGGCTCGCTCCGCAACGTTGTAGTGGCCTCGGAGGTGCCCCCCCCCCCCGGCCCAGCGAGGCCCTGGCACGGGCGCCACCCGGCAGCACTAGACCGGAGGAGATTATCGCCGGTTGTGATAGAGCAGCCAGCCTGGATGGCTAGTCCATAGCCGGGCCCTGTCCTACCCGGCGGCCTAGCCGTGTCTGTCCTAGTTTTACCCCTGTACCCTCTACATCCGCGCCAAAGTTCGCCCCCCGAGACAGACGGCAGGAGGACCCAGCTACGCCAAGAAGGGTTACAGTGTCTGTGTAAGTCTGTAGTGATGTGATGTTAGTGTATCGTGGAGCCCACCCCATGTGCTACCACGAGGGTTGTTCCTTAGTCTGCCTGATGAACCTTGATAGCCTCTACCTCCTCCTCCCCTCTCAGGGATGCTGGGGTCACCTTGTCCCGGGGAAATGGGGCATGGCCTTCTGCGCGTGACCGCAGACTCCACACTTCATAACCCAACATTTTCGCACATTCATTCGGAGAGCCCTTTTTAGAGGGATCCAGCATTCATACGGGGGAAACCCCTTTTTAGGGGGATCCTCATGCACACTCCTCTCAGACGGTGCAAGGTTGAGCAGCCCAGTTTCATCAGGCATTAAGCCCCTCCACCATCGTCAAGGTCTCACAACCCATAGGAGGAGATCGTAGGATAATTTTGTAGAAAGAATTCGAAAGCTTGGAATGAGAGCTTTAATTTCCATGTTCGACATATTTCGCTACGTTAATTTTTTACGCTTTTATGGTGTTTTTTTGTGAAAACTACCTTTTTTTGAGAAAATAAATTTACGTCAAAAAATAATGATTTTTCTAAAAAAACTTTGAATATTAAAATTCATACGTAATCTATATACCGAATATATATACATATAATATATATATTTGATTGG
>JACCID010000502.1:0-48628 GCA_018906775.1 Sycophila sp. Sp_5
AGAAATGTCTACATCGCGTAAAAAACATGGACCACGGAGCATTTTCTTTTTCACGGAACTTAGAAATATAGCAGATGATGGACTGAGATGATCTCCCAAAAATTCGAAAATAAAAATATTGTACCCTGGGCAACTATTATATTGACTGAAAATGGTCTACATGGCGTAAAAACATGGCCCACGGAGCACTTTCTTTTTCACGGAAATTAGAAATTTAGCAGATGATAGGCTTAGTCGAATTCCCAAAAATTCGAAAATAAAGATATTGTACCCTGGGCAACTATTTATATCGACAGAAAATGGTCTACATCGCGTAAAAAACATGGACCACGGAGCATTTTATTTTTTCACGGAACTTAGAAATATAGCAGATGATGGACTGAGATGATCTCCCAAAAATTTTAAAAGAAAATCTGTTGTACCCTGGGCGACTATTTATATCGACAGAAAATGGTCTGCATCGCGTAAAAAACATGGCCCACGGAGCATTTTATTTTTTCACGGAACTTAGAAATATAGCAGATGATGGACTGAGATGAATCTCCCAAAATTTTAAAAGAAAATCTGTTGTACCCTGGGCGACTATTTATATCGACAGAAAATGGTCTACATCGCGTAAAAAACATGGCCCACGGAGCATTTTATTTTTTCACGGAAATTAGAAATTTAGCAGATGATGGACTGAGCTGAATTCCCAAAAAATTCAAAAATAAAAATATTGTACCCTGGGCAACTATTTATATTGACTGAAAATGTTCTACATGGCGTAAAAATAATGGCCCACGGAGCACTTTCTTTTTCACGGAAATTAGAAATTTAGCAGATGATAGGCTTAGTCGAATTCCCAGAAATTCGAAAATAAAAATATTGTACCCTGGGCGACTATTTATATCGACAGAAAATGGTCTGCATCGCGTAAAAAACATGGCCCACGGAGCATTTTATTTTTTCACGGAACTTAGTAATTTAGCAGATTATGGACTGAGCTGAATTTCCAAAAAATTCGAAAATGAAAATATTGTACCCTGGGCAACAGGAAATGGTCTACATGGCGTAAAAAAACATGGCCCACGGAGCATTTCTTTTTCACGGAAATTAGAAATTTAGCAGGTGATGGACTGAGCTGAATTCCCAAAAATTCTAAAAAAAAATCTGTTACACGTGGGCGACTATTTATATCGACAAAAATGGTCTACGTCGCGTAAAAAACATGGCCCACGGAGCATTTTCTTTTTTACGGAAATTAGAAATTTAGCAGGTGATGGACTGAGCTGAATTCCCAAAAATTCTAAAAAAAAATCTGTTGTACCCTGGGCGACTATTTATATCGACAGAAAATGGTCTACATCGCGTAAAAAACATGGCCCACGGAGCATTTTCTTTTTTACGGAACTTAGAAATTTAGCAGATGATGGACTGAGCTGAATTCCCAAAAATTCGAAAATGAAAATATTGTACCCTGGCTAACAGGAAATGGTCTACATGGCGTAAAAAACATGGCCCACGGAGCATTTTCTTGTTCACGGAAATTAGAAATTTTAGCAGGTGATGGACTGAGCTGAATTCCCAAAAATTCGAAAATAAAAATATTGTACCTGGGCGACTATTTATATCGACAGAAATGGTCTACATCGCGTAAAAAACATGGCCCACGGAGCATTTTTCTTTTTTCACGGAACTTAGAAGTTATAGCAGATGATGGACTGAGCTGAATTCCCAAAAATTCGAAAATGAAAAGATATTGTACCCTGGGCAACTATTTATATCGACAAAATGGTCTACATCGCGTAAAAAACATGGACCACGGAGCATTTTATTTTTTCACGGAACTTAGAAATATAGCAGATGATGGACGAGATGATCTCCCAAAATTTAAAAAGAAAATCTGTTGTACCCGTGGGCGACTATTTATATCGAGCAGAAAATTGGTCTAGCATCGCGTAAAAAACATGGCCCACGGAGCATTTTATTTTTTCACGGAACTTAGAAATTTAGCAGATGATGGACTGAGCTGAATTCCCAAAAATTCGAAAATGAAAATATTGTACCCTGTGCAACAGGAAATGGTCTACATGGCGTAAAAAACATGGCCCACGGAGCATTTTCTTGTTCACGGAAATTAGAAATTTAGCAGGTGATGGACTGAGCTGAAATCGCAAAAATTCTAAAAAAAAATCTGTTGTACCCTGGGCGACTATTTATATCGACAGAAAATGGTCTGCATCGCGTAAAAAACATGGCCTACGGAGCATTTTATTTTTTCACGGAACTTAGAAATTTAGCAGATGATGGACTGAGCTGAATTCCCAAAAATTCGAAAATGAAAATATTGTACCCTGGGCAACAGGAAATGGTCTACATGGCGTAAAAAACATGGCCCACGGAGCATTTTCTTGTTCACGGAAATTAGAAATTTAGCAGGTGATGGACTGAGCTGAATTCCCAAAAATTCGAAAATAAAGATATTGTACCCTGGGCAACTATTTATATCGACAGAAAATGGTCTACATCGCGTAAAAAACATGGACCACGGAGCATTTTCTTTTTCACGGAACTTAGAAATATAGCAGATGATGGACTGAGATGATCTCCCAAAAATTCGAAAATAAAAATATTGTACCCTGGGCAACTATTTATATTGACTGAAAATGGTCTACATGGCGTAAAAAACATGGCCCACGGAGCACTTTCTTTTTCACGGAAATTAGAAATTTAGCAGATGATAGGCTTAGTCGAATTCCCAAAAATTCGAAAATAAAGATATTGTACCCTGGGCAACTATTTATATCGACAGAAAATGGTCTACATCGCGTAAAAAACATGGACCACGGAGCATTTTATTTTTTCACGGAACTTAGAAATATAGCAGATGATGGACTGAGATGATCTCCCAAAAATTTTAAAAGAAAATCTGTTGTACCCTGGGCGACTATTTATATCGACAGAAAATGGTCTGCATCGCGTAAAAAACATGGCCCACGGAGCATTTTATTTTTTCACGGAACTTAGAAATTTAGCAGATGATGGACTGAGCTGAATTCCCAAAAATTCGAAAATGAAAATATTGTACCCTGTGCAACAGGAAATGGTCTACATGGCGTAAAAAACATGGCCCACGGAGCATTTTCTTGTTCACGGAAATTAGAAATTTAGCAGGTGATGGACTGAGCTGAAATCGCAAAAATTCTAAAAAAAAATCTGTTGTACCCTGGGCGACTATTTATATCGACAGAAAATGGTCTGCATCGCGTAAAAAACATGGCCTACGGAGCATTTTATTTTTTCACGGAACTTAGAAATTTAGCAGATGATGGACTGAGCTGAATTCCCAAAAATTCGAAAATGAAAATATTGTACCCTGGGCAACAGGAAATGGTCTACATGGCGTAAAAAACATGGCCCACGGAGCATTTTCTTGTTCACGGAAATTAGAAATTTAGCAGGTGATGGACTGAGCTGAATTCCCAAAAATTCGAAAATAAAGATATTGTACCCTGGGCAACTATTTATATCGACAGAAAATGGTCTACATCGCGTAAAAAACATGGACCACGGAGCATTTTCTTTTTCACGGAACTTAGAAATATAGCAGATGATGGACTGAGATGATCTCCCAAAAATTCGAAAATAAAAATATTGTACCCTGGGCAACTATTTATATTGACTGAAAATGGTCTACATGGCGTAAAAAACATGGCCCACGGAGCACTTTCTTTTTCACGGAAATTAGAAATTTAGCAGATGATAGGCTTAGTCGAATTCCCAAAAATTCGAAAATAAAGATATTGTACCCTGGGCAACTATTTATATCGACAGAAAATGGTCTACATCGCGTAAAAAACATGGACCACGGAGCATTTTATTTTTTCACGGAACTTAGAAATATAGCAGATGATGGACTGAGATGATCTCCCAAAAATTTTAAAAGAAAATCTGTTGTACCCTGGGCGACTATTTATATCGACAGAAAATGGTCTGCATCGCGTAAAAAACATGGCCCACGGAGCATTTTATTTTTCACGGAACTTAGAAATTTAGCAGATGATGGACTGAGCTGAATTCCCAAAAATTCGAAAATGAAAATATTGTACCCTGTGCAACAGGAAATGGTCTACATGGCGTAAAAAACATGGCCCACGGAGCATTTTCTTGTTCACGGAAATTAGAAATTTAGCAGATGATAGGCTTAGTCGAATTCCCAAAAATTCGAAAATAAAGATATTGTACCCTGGGCAACTATTTATATCAACAGAAAAATGGTCTACATCGCGTAAAAAACATGGACCACGGAGCATTTTATTTTTTCACGGAACTTAGAAATATAGCAGATGATGGACTGAGATGATCTCCCAAAAATTTTAAAGAAAATCTGTTGTACCCTGGGCGGACTATTTATATCAACAGAAAATGGTCTACATCGCGTAAAAAAACATGGCCTACGGAGCATTTTATTTTTCACGGAACTTAGAAATTTAGCAGATGATGGACTGAGCTGAATTCCCAAAAATTCGAAAATAAAGATATTGTACCCTGGGCAACTATTTATATCGACAGAAAATGGTCTACATCGCGTATAAAACATGGACCACGGAGCATTTTATTTTTTCACGGAACTTAGAAATATAGCAGATGATGGACTGAGCTGAATTCGCAAAAATTCTAAAAAAAAATCTGTTGCACCGTGGGCGACTATTTATATCGACAGAAAATGGTCTACATCGCGTAAAAAACATGGCCCACGGAGCATTTTATTTTTTCACGGTACTTAGAAATTTAGCAGGTGATAGACTTAGCTTAGCTAAATTCCAAAAAATCCTTAAAAATAAAAAAATTAGAATGCAATAAACACTTATAACTTATCATGAAAACTTTGGAAAAGAATTTTAGAGTAACGAAGTTTACTTAATCGCCAAAGTTGGTCAGATAAGATTTTGGCGTAAGATCTTACGTAAGATTTTTCAATAGGGATAATATCGCCAATATATTCCTTAAATATTAAATTGTGGGATATGACTTTGCAATATTGCTGCAGTACTATAGCGATACTGCTAATGGATATCTATTGAGCCTAATATTTCTAAAGTACTGCAAAAATATTTGAATGTAATATATGTCAAAAAAATATTACTGAGATATTCCATCTATATTAAGTAGAAATAATCGTCTTTAAAATATTCACAAAATATTTTAGCAATATTCAATTATGCTATTTTATTAAAGCTTGCAATCAAATATAATAATATTGCAAAAATAATGATCAGATGTATATCGTGCAACAATATTCCCGCAATATCAGAGCAATAATTTAAAGATGAAATGATTGAATATCACAATGCAATATCGCAGTAATACTGAAAGATTTTTGAATAAATATTTATTGTACAGAAATATTCGTGCAATATTCCAACGACAATTCAAAGATGATGTGGTTTGAATATTCTAATGCATTGTTGCCATAATACTCCGAAAATATTAAATAGCAACGTATTGTATAGAAGTCTTCGTGCATTATTGCAACAATAATTCAAAGATGACGTGATTTGAATATCATAATGCAATATTACAATAATACTTCGAAAATATTAAGTAATGTAATATCGTGCAGAAATATTCCTAAAATATTACATCAACAAATTTAAATTAAATTATTTTGAATATCGTACTGCTATATTGGAATAATATTACGAGAATATCATTGAGTAATATCGTGCAGGAATATTTCTGCAATATTATATATATTATTTAAAGAATAATGCACAAAAATATTCCTTAAAAATTACATCAATAACTGAAAGGTAAAGAATAAAACATTTTGAATATCATACACGGAGAGAAAAAACTTAATAAAAATTACTATTTTCTCATAGGAAAGAAGTGACAGTCTTGATTAATGAGGAATTTTGATATTGATATAGTAAATTTTGTTATTAAAATGCTAAAATTTACTATTAATATTATAAAATTTAGTAAATTTTGTTACAAAAATTGCTATTTTTTATAGTAAAAGTTGTAATAATAAATTGTACTAGAAATAGTATTAAATTTTACGAACAAAAAGTAGTAAATTTTACTATTAATATTGACAACCTTTGATAACTTCTGTTACAAAAATTACTATTTTCTATAGTAAAGCCTGTGGTTGGAAGCGTATGCGCATGCGTCTGTGCTCGCGCCGGTCGTGCCTGAGCTCGCGTCGGGTGCGCCTGGATCACGCATATGTAAAAATTGGATGTAATTTAATAATAAAAGAAATAATAAAAATGCAAAATTGAAATAAAGTCTACTTTTTACTTTTTCAATCGATTTTATTGCTTATCAGCTTTTAATATTTCGCCACAAGTTCTAAGATTCAAATAAAATACTTAAAATGCTATACCTAGGTGGCGCGGAGAAAAAATCGTCACCCGCAAGTGGTTGGAAGCCATATTGGTTAGTATATAAGAAAAATAAGTTTCTGTCATAGTACATTACGTGCGAAAACGTAGAAGTAGATTTATGTATGTTTGGTTAGGTCTAATAAATAGGTCATGCCTATATTTGTAATTGAAGCGAATGTGTTAAATTTAAGCAATACTGTTTAGCGATAGAAAAGTATTTGAGTGTTAAGTTAATTCGAATAAATAA
Organism: Sycophila sp. Sp_5; assembly: GCA_018906775.1. Taxonomy (NCBI): domain Eukaryota; kingdom Metazoa; phylum Arthropoda; class Insecta; order Hymenoptera; family Eurytomidae; genus Sycophila; species Sycophila sp. Sp_5. Next base: position 6,625 of record JACCID010000502.1, read on the forward strand.
TATATACAAAAGTCTCCAAGTCAAGATGAGAATAATTTCAGTGACAATAAAAAATATTTTGCAAAATTTGCAAATTCTACGTTCTAAAAATTGCTTTCTTAAATATTAAAAATTACTACTTTTAATACTAAAAATTAGTACTTTCAATACTAAAAATTATTACTTTGAATATTAAAAATTACATTAGATACATTCCAAAAAATGTTATGCCATAATTTCAACATTTCGTATTAAAAATTCTAAAAATTATTACGTATTTAGCAAAAATTACTATTTTTTTTAGCAGTTATTGCTATTTATAAAAATTACTATGTTTCATAATAATTTTTAATACAGTACAAGACTGTCATTCTTTTCCTAGGTTAGGTTAGGTTAGGTTATGAGGGCTTCTGAGACCTTCGGTCTCACTAGCTTGTGGCCTTTGGCCCATTGCTGTACCCTATTTGATTTTTGATCCGGATTCTAACCTATATCTTTTCTGAAAAACATTTCCAGCTCTTTGTGAAACTAGCTATCCTTTCCAACTCCGCCTTCGATACTTCCTCCATGTGCTCTATAAAACTTTGACCTAGCAGAGTTAGTCTCTTGTCTGATAGAGCTAGGCATCGGCATAGCAGGTGTTCGATGGTCTCCTCTTCTGCCTCGCAGTTTCTGCAGAAGTCATCTTTGGTCTTGCCCCATCTTTTGAGGTTTACTCCGATCGGGCAGTGGCCTGTGATTGCTCCTGTGAGTCTGTTTACTGTAGTCTTTTTGTACTTCAGTAGTTCTTTTGTTCTTTCTCTGTCTATGTCTGGCCATAAGATTCTTGATGTCTTACAACCATTTGTTGTTTCCCATCTTCTCTTATGTACCTCTTCAATGTATCCTTCTATGGCTATCCTTATCCCGTTGATCGGTGGCTGTGTCTTCGCGTCCGCTTGTGCCCTATCCTTCTCCGCTCCTAGCTTTGCCAGCTCATCTGCCTTTCCGTTCCCTTCGACACCTGAGTGTCCGGGAACCCAGCAGAGTCTGACTTTGCTGTTTCGGATCCATGACAGTGCTTCACGGCAGCTCATCACGGCCTTTGATCTGGTTGTCCTGGATACCAATGTCTTAAGTGCAGCTTGACTGTCAGTGTAGATAGTAGTGATGTTATCTCTATTACTACCCATCTGTATCAGTTTTGCTGCTTTTTCTATTGCCAGTATTTCTGCTTGTAGAATACTGCAGTCATCTTTAAGCCTAAATGACTCCTGATGCTTCAGTTGTTCTGAGTAGATCCCGGCTCCTGTTCCTTTATCAGATTTTGACCCGTCTGTGAAGACCGAGATGTCGTCCTTTTTTACTTTGGATTCCTCTTCCCAGTTTTCTTTCGATGGTATCTCTATCTGTATGTCCTTGTTGAAGCTAAGTTGTGTGATCATGTAGTCTGTTTGCTGTGATAGTTTCGACTTTAGATTCACGCTCAATTTTCCCATCTGCTTTAATATCATTGTATGTCCATATTCGTACTCTTTCCACAGGTGGGATTCTTTTAATCTAAGAGCTCCTTTTGCGGCTAGTCCTTTGATGAACAATTCTATAGGTTGCAAATTTAACATTGCCTCTAATGCTGCTTGCGGTGTGCTTTTCATTGCCCCGGTTATACCCAACGCTGCGAGTCTTTGCACTTTGCTAAGCATTTTCCTATTCGTCTCTTTTTCCATGGCTTTCCACCATATTACGGCTCCGTAGGTGATGACAGGTCTTACGATGGCTGTGAACATCCAATGTATGATGAACGGCTGTAGCCCCCATCTCCTTCCAAACATCTTTTTGCATGTGTAGTATGCATTGATGCCTTTTTTCATTCTTTCCTCCACATTTCTTTTCCAAGTAAGTTTGGAGTCTAGTGTTAGTCCCAAGTATCTTGCTTCCTTGGCCAGCTTGATTTCCTGCCCTCCAAGTTTAAGCGGCATGAACCTGGGGATCTTGTACTTCCTAGTGAACAGGACTAGTTCGGTTTTGGTTGGATTAACCCCTAAGCCGTTTTGTCCTGCCCATTTGGCGATTTCTTTTAAGGCCGACTCCATGATGTCTCTAATCGTCGTTAGGTCTTTGCCTGTGATTAGTATTACCACATCATCGGCGTACGCTATTACTTTTATTCTTTTTCCTTCTAGGGTTTTTAGTATTTTGTTAATTACTATCAGCCACAGTAAGGGGGATATTACCCCTCCCTGTGGGGTGCCTCTAGTGGTTTTCCTTTTGATTGAGCTCCCTCCTATTTCTGAGTGGATGATTCTGCTTCTCAGCATTTCCATCGTCCAGTTCATAGTAATTTGGTCTGCTTCAATCTCCTTTAGGGCTTCTTTAATGGAAGCAGTGTGAACGTTGTTGAAAGCCCCTTCTATGTCCAGGAAAGCACCTAGTGTGTATTCCTTTTCATTCAGGGATTTCTCTATTGTTCTCACTACCTCGTGCAATGCACTTTCCACAGATTTGCCCTTCAAGTAGGCATGTTGTGCGGTGCATTGTTCTTCTATTCCTGTGGATTCTTTGATGTGTCTATCCACCAGTCTCTCTAGCGTTTTCAGTAAGAACGACGAGAGGCTGATGGGTCTGAAATCCTTTGGGGTTGTGTGGCTTGTTTTACCCGCTTTGGGTATATAGACCACTCTTACCTCTCTCCACTTCTCTGGTATGTAGCTTAGAGCTAGACATTCTGAGAAGATTTTCACTAGTAAATTTACTATTGATTTCAAGGAGTTTTGTAGCATAATAGGCATAATGCCATCTGGTCCCGCAGACTTGTACGGTTCAAATGTGTTTACTGCCCATTCTACTTTATCTTTTGTCACTATGCTTCTCACTGTTTCCCAGTTGATCGGGTCGAGTATCTTCCCTTTCGTTGTGCCCGTGGCTTGATTGTTCGCCAGACATCTTGGGAAGTGTGTGTCCACTAGTGCCTCTAGGGTCTCCGTTCCCGTCTCAGTCCATGAGCCGTCTGTTTTCCTAATACTCTTAAGGACCGTAGGCTCCTTTTTGAGTATCTTCCTAAATCTAGACGCCTCATTTATGTCTCTGAGAGACTCACTGAAACTCTTTATGGATTCCCATTTTGCTTTCCTAATCTTGTCTTTGTATTCGTTAAAACTAGCTTTGTATATTTGCCAGCTCTCTAATGTATTTTCTTTTTTAGCCGTGCCTAGGAGTTTCCTCGCTTGTGCCCTTAGATTTCTCAGTTCTTTATTCCACCAAGCTTTGGTGTTATTGCGACTGCGTTTCTCTGGGCAGGTTTCGAGGAAAGCTTTCTCCAGCACCCCGCCTAACAATTTGACCTGTCTTTCTACCTCTTCCTGATTGGGGGTGTCTGAGATCTGAGTGTTTACACCCTGTCTCATTTTTTCCTCAACCAGTTCGGAAAAGCTGGTCCAGTTTGTCTTTTTAGGGTTTCTGAAAACTCTATCTTTTGGGGTCTCGCGATTTATTGAAAAGAAGATTCTCCTATGGTCCGAAAAAGAATTTTTAGGGGAAACCTTCCAGTCCTCTATCTCTATACCCTCCCCATCTGTGGTTAACGTTAGATCTATTACCTCTTCCCTTATCCTATTTATGAATGTTGGCGTGTTGCCTCTATTACATATTATAAGATTTGTTGAGAGTATAAAATCTAATATTGACTCACCTCTTTCGTTTATGTCTTTGCTTCCCCATTGGACGTGATGACCGTTGGCGTCGCATCCCATCACCATTTGATTTCCTTTCTTCCTGATCTTTTCCACCAGGAGTTGGAACGCTTTCGGTGGTGGCTCTGGTTCGTCGTACGGCATGTAGGTCGATGCCAGGATTAGTGCAGGCTTTCCCTTTTGCTCGTACGATACTACCGTCATATCATTAGTGCTGTATTGTGAGAGTAGCATAAGCTTAAGCTCTATTTTTGCTACTATACATGCTCTTTTCTTACCTGTCGTTTGGGAGTAGAAGAGTTCATAGCCTTTCGCCCTTAGTCCTCGAACTTTGTCTCCGAGAAGCCATGGTTCTTGGATTAGGGCGATGTCCACCTCCTCCTCCTTCATGCATAGCATCAGGTCCTCCGAGGCTGCCTCGCAGTGATGCAAATTAATTTGCACCACTTGCAGCCTCGTCTTCCTTCTGCTGCTTTTTGGCATTGGGAAGCCTCGCTTTCAGTGTGCCTAGACCGAACTTGATGCTTCCCTCTGCTTTCCTTAACTTAACAAGGGACTCTGCATCCACGGCTATGACATAGTCTTTGCCGTTTTTGCTTTTACTCTCTGCTGAGGATATAACTCTCCAGCTTTGAGTGTCAAGTCCCTTGTTTTGTCTAGCCATGATTTTCATCACGACTCCGTCATCGGGCGTCGGAGGTGGTACCCAGACAGATATAATCTGTCTGAGGGGCAGTTTCGATCTCGGTATTGCCTCAAGTTTTGCCCCCTGCCAGAGGTCGTCACAGCCGCTGATTACACGCTTTAAGAAGTCCTGCGACTTCTTGTTGCTGCAACCAACAACCTTGACTCCCTTCTGCCAGCCAGCTCCGTCGAAGCTAACCTCCTCTTCCCCGCCCTCCTCCGGCCCCTCCGCGATAGCCAGCAGGATCCTCTCCTCAACCTTCAACCACCTGTCTGAGCTCATCCTGCCATCTGGATCTGACCGATCTACGATGGCAATCTGGAATTCTTCAGGCGATTGAAAGCTAGTGGAGGGTTTAGGCTTTTTCGCGATGTTTTCCTCCCCCTCGCCAGATCGCATCCTTTTGGTCGCTTTCCCCTCTGTTGGGGGACCTTTGGATGCGCCGGGTTTGGGAGAGGACTCCACCGCTTCGGCCCTCTGTAGCTTTCTTTTTGGGATACTTACAGGGGGATTTGCAGTTTCGTTTACTGCCTTTTCCTCCTGTATAGTATCTAACGGCTTCGAGGTTGAGGGATTTTCTCTCTCGTACCTCTCCACCGTCTTCCTGTTCTTGCGGATGAACTCCCGATCCTTTTCGGTGAGTTCCTCCGCTTTTCGCTGTTCCATTCTTTTAAGATATTTGACCGCACACTTATAGGCTCTCTTGGCCTTGTGTGCTCGGTCAAAGATCTTTTTCTTTTTCTTTTTCCCCCCTGACTCTCTTCCGGCCGTGTCGTTTTCCTCGAGGAGCATCCGTTCGACTTCAGAGTCTGCGGAATCAACTTTACTCCCGACGGACGAAGAATCGTCGTCAGTCGCTTTGTCTATCCGCATATCCTCCATCTGCTCGGATATACTCACCCGACCGACTTTGCCTTCCGAGGGCAGGGGTTCTCTGCTTCCACTTGTCGTTGCGAGCTTTGTTCCTGTGACCAAGTGATCCATCACAGGAGCCCTAACCTCCAGCATTGGTGAGCCCCCCCCAGAATCCGAATGGGGCTCGGCCGCTCCCGAGGAAGCGGGTGGGTTTCCTTTATGGTTACCACCTGGGGTAAAATTTTTACCTTTGCTATCAGCCATGGTTTTCATCCTTTCAAAAAGTGTTCCTTTGTCCGCGGTCGCGTATTTTATTAGCGACTAACCAGGAAGACTGGGATTGGTTCCCCTTTCCCACTACTCTTCCTGGCCTTTCCACTATCCGCAACCTGTGGACGCGCCCGGTAGCAAGGAAAAGTGCTCTTCCCTTAGGATAAGGGTCCCGGGATTCTTTTCCTATATAAAATAGCAATTTTTACTATGAATTTTCACAATTTTTACTAGGTTTTTTCTCTCCGTGTATAGATGCAATATTCCTTACAATATTATTATTCTAAAATGTTAATTAGAAAATTGAGTGCACGAATATTTCTTTCATATTAAAATTTATGTAGGCAGATGGACATATGCGAAGTCCTGTCATGTAATACTAAATGTTATGATAGTTAAGTGGATAACATGTTGGAATTGTAATTTTTTGGATCGGGTTCAAATCCCTTATGGAGCTTTTTTTACATCTTTTTTTTGTTAATAAATTAAGTTTTATTTATTTTATATGTGAATATTGACCATTTAATAATTTTAGTTTTCTTAATTTAATTAGCAAGAATACATTCAAACAATTTCAATATATTTAACGAAGTCGCATTAAGTTTCAAGTATAAATCCTGAAAATCTAAAGCAAAAAAGAATTAAATAATAAAATTTGTACAATAATTATTGTTTAATAATAAACGCTTTCTTTCTCATATAATGCTCAAACGCAATACGACGGATTTTGCGAATTTGTCTTAAGTGCAAAATAATAATATAATATACAATCAAGGACTCGTGATCAAGTGGACTAGGTGTTGGACTCATAATCGGAAGGTCGCAGGTTCAAATCTCATCGAAAGAAAAGTTTTTTTCATTTAAGGGGACGCCGATCTTAATATATATTTGTATTTGTATTATCAATTTAAAATAAATTATAGTATAATTAATCAAATTGGTAGTATAAAAATTATACAGATATCCATGGAATATTTGTACAATTTCAATAGCAACATTGCTGCAATATTACAGAAACATCATTTTACAATACCTCTGTGGTGAGTGTCGAAGACATAAAATATTTCTGCAATATTTGTGAAATATTACCGCGACACTCGATATTGCAAAGGATATTCCAAAGTATTATTTCAATATTTCAGTGATATTGCTATAATGTATACATATCCGTGGAATATTCAATATTAATATTACTGCAATATTACAGAAACATCATTTAACAATATTTCTGTGATGAAAGTGTCGAGGACATTAAATATTGCTAGAATTTGAAAGAAATATTGCTGTGACACTCGAGGCAAAATTCCAAAGTAATATTTCAATATTTGTGTGATATTGTTGCAACATATCTGTGTTGTATGGGATATAAGCAGAAAAACGAACATACCCTGAGTACTTCAAGAATTTTATATGATTAGTTTTCGATTAAAATACAAACGGAAAAAGAATACTTAATTAATTCGTAATGAATACAAAGTATTCATAAAGAACTCTTTTATAATTCTTAGAAATGAGTTCTAATAGAATCCTTTTCAAGAATTCTAAAACTATTCAACCCGATTATCTTTGCCGTCTGGGTTAATGATTCTATTATTTTAGTTGACATCGCTAATTTAAAGCATATATGTATTCATATAAGATTAAGTAATAAACGTTATTTATACAAACCTGTTAATAGCGTTGAGTTTGAATAAAACTGTAGAAATAAAATAAAGGTTTATATTTATGAAACCAAAGCAGTTATTACACAGGCCCACAAAAAAAAAAACAAAAGTGTTTGTGCAATTGACCAGACCTATATATTCTTATGTATTTTTAGACGCTGAATCCGAATTTGCAATAAAAAGTAGGTTCCAGCTACATTTTTATGGGTTGTGCTCGAAAAACCTCATTATTTTACGGTTTCATGTTTTTTTTTTAAATTCAAAAAAAAAAAAAAGAAAAATTTTATTTTTTTGACTTCAGAATCGAATTCTACGGGAAAAATACATCGAAACCCACGTTTTGAATTTTTTTTATAGAAATTTCAACCCACCATACGGCAATGAAAAGGCAGAAAATCGCGAAAAGTGAAAATTTTCTTCAAATTTGATTAAAATGACATTAAAATCAAGTTTTACAATTTTAAACCGATTTATAAACATTGAAAATACTTTACTAGGAGTTGCTGAGGTCGCTGATCACGAATTTAATGTCATTTTTTTCAAAAAACAACTCCTAGTCGGCGTAAGTGGACAATAAACGTGATAAATTGATTTTTTTTTTTCAAAAAATCGATGTTTTTGGATACTATGCTGGAGGTTTTTCACTACATGAATCACAAAACTAATTTGATGATAAATGTATGCGTAAGCGTAAAACACTTTAAAACTTTATTTAAAATATTTTTTTGGAAGGCAAAAATAAAAATAGATATCGCCAATATCTAGTATCCAACATCTCACTATCGAAGTTGCGAAGTATTAGCGAAAATTCTACAAACTTAATTGATTAACCCATTAAGACTCTAAGGCACTTCTTAAAAGAAGCTAAAAATATTATAATGAGGTGCATGAATATCGCTATACATAAGTTCTAACTTACTTTGTGATCAAGAGTCAAAAAAAGTTCTAGTTTTGTGATCCATGTAGTGGAAAACCTCCAGAACAGTATCCAAAACATCGATTTTTTGAAAAAAAAATATCAATTTATCACGTTTATTGTCCACTTACGCCGACTAGGAGTTGTTTTTTTTTTTTTAAATGACTTAGAATTCGTGATCAGCGACCTAAGCAACTCCTAGTAAAGTATTTTCAATGTTTATAAATCGCTTTAAAATTGCGAAACTAGATTTTAATGTCATTTTAATCAAATTTGAAGAAAATTTTCACTTTTCGCGATTTTCTGCCTTTTCATTGCCGTATGGTGGGTTGAAATTTCTAAAAAAAAAAATTCAAAACGTGGGTTTCGATGTATTTTTTCCCGTAGAATTCGATTTTAAAGTTAAAAAAATAAAATTTCTCATTATTTTTTTTTAATTTAAAGAACCATGAAAAGCCGTAAAAAAGAGGTTTTTTGAGCACAACCCCATCAAAATGTAGCAGGACCCTACTTTTTTATTGCAAATTCGGATTCAGCGTCTAAAAATACATAAGAATATATAGGTCTGGTCAATTGCACAAACACTTTTGTTTTTTTTGTGGGCCTGCGTTATTATATATAAAGACTTTATTGTATTTCTTGAATATAATTAATTTATTTAACTTCATTCATTTAATAGCCAATACATTGCTCATGTATCAATAACAAATATATTGTCAATATATTACCCACGTAAAAATAATTAATTATAATATTAACTATTGGCAATGTATGGGAATTATATTGGATAGTCTGCATTTGCCGAACGTTTCCTGATATATTGGGAAATTTATAACCAATGTTTCCCGAGTATATTGGCAATCGCAATATCCAATATATTGCACATACATTGCCCATTTTTTCGATTTTTACATAACATTATTTTGTTTGCTAAAAAAACCTTTTGTTTTGCTATCTTTTTTCTTTATGTTTAGCGTATTGCTTTTATTTTTTATTCGCTGTCGGTCTGTCAGTGAGTACATTGCTACAACTACGCCATTTTTATTCAATTTGACAATTTTGGCCCTTTTTTTTAAGCTGTCTTAACACAAACGCGATCCAGCCTCGTCACCATCAACCGGATATTGAATATTGTGATTGCCAATATATTGGTAAAACATTGGTTATAAATTCCCAATACATCGAGGAACGTTCGGCAAATGCACACTATCCAATATAATTCCCACACCTTGCCAATAGTTCATATTGTAATTATTTATTACGTCGGCAATATATTGGCAAAGATTATATATCGCTTGACCTTTAGCTAGACATTTTCCGTACTGTTTTTCTCTTGATTATGCCCGCATAAAAAAAATTTCATAAAATAAAAAATTTTTACTTCTATCTGGATTCAACCCACGCACTTCTGCTTTATAGGCTAACGTTTAGCCAACTGAGCTATTTATTCTTTTGTTAAATTTACTTAATAAAAACAATTAAATAGCTCAGTTGGCTAAACGTTAGCCTATAAAGCAGAAGTGCGTGGGTTGAATCCAGATAGAAGTAAAAATTTTTTATTTTATGAAATTTTTTTTATGCGGGCATAATCAAGAGAAAAACAGTACGGGAAATGTCTAGCTAAATGTCAAGCGATATATAAACTTCGCCAATATATTGCCAACGTAATAAATAATTACAATATGAAATATTGGCAAGGTATGGGAATTATATTGGATAGTGTGCATTTGCAGAACGTTCCTCGATGTATTGGGGAATTTATAACCAATGTTTCGCCAATATATTGGTAATCACAATATCCAATATATTGCCCATACATTGCCCATTGTTTCGATTTTTACGCGGGCTTCCAGCGATCCAACTAATACAAATACATAGATTTCTTGACGCTGCGCATCTGGTTTTGATTGAATTCTGTTAATAGTATTTTATGCGTTTGTATAAATTTTCGTTTAAATTCAATAATTCTTAATTTATCTTTCGAGTTTTTTTTACCTTTTCTAAGGTTTTTTGCTTGGGGTCAATAAATTCATCTTTACTTGTTCGACCCAAAATTCTAGCACTTATTTGTCTTATTAATTAAGTTATCGACGCTACAGCCCAGTTCTCAAGTTTCTAAAAAAGGAAAGTGTTAAAAATATTGCGAACATCTCTAAAATAAATATTGTACTTCATGCAAGTTCTAATTATTGCGATATTATTTATTCTTAAATAAATTTTGTGATCAATATCTCAATAATAATAATTTCAATAAATATCTTATATCTGAACAACATGGATTCTTAAAAAATAGATCAACGGTAACTAATTTAAGCGTGTATGTTGACTATTTAGTTAATAATCTAAGTAAAACTATAGCATTGACTCTGTATATATAGATTTTTCTAAGGCTTAAGATCTTGTCAATATTGATTTGCTTATCCGAAAACTTGCTGCATATGGTATCAACGGTAAATTGTTATTATTTATTAAGTCTTTCTTATCAAATAGGAAACAAATTGTTAATATTAATGGTACTTTGTCATCACCTATTGATGTTACATCAGGTGTGGGGCAAGGTACTCACTCTGGACCTTTATTTTTTCTCATTTTTATTAATGATATCAGTTTATTTATTAAGTTTTGTAGATTTCTTTTATTTGCGGATGATATTAAACTTTTTCTTGCAATTAAAGATCCACACGATTGTACCAGATTGCAGAGTGACCTTGACTCCATACTTCACTGGGTCATTCTTAATGGCTTAGAATGTAACATCAAAAAATGCTGTACCATTCGTTTTGGTAAATCTAATTTACCTTTAACTGAATATAGGTTGAACAATTGTGATCTTTTGAGGGTATCCCAAGTTAAAGATTTGGGAGTTATATTTGATTCTAATCTTACATTCAATGATCATATTGATTTTCTATACATTAAATTAATTAAGCAACTGAATTTTATCAAAAGATTTTCCAAGGATTTCAAAAAGATTGAGACATTTAGAACATTATACTACTCGTTTATTTATAGTAATTTGTTATATTGCTCACAAATTTGGAGACCTTTTTTACATTATCAAATTAACAAACTTGAATCAATAAACCATAAATTTTTAAGATATGCTGCGTTCAAAATAGGTAATAAGATTCATTATCTAGATCATGATTTTTCCTTTATATCTAAGTTACTTGTAATTCCAACTGTAGATTCAGCACTCACTAGACAAGATCTTATTTTTGCTTATAAAGTTTTCAATAATTTCATTGATTGTAACGAATTATTATCAAATTTCAAATTCTATGTACCTGGGCGAGTACTTCGTCCAAAAGATTTATATTTTACTGTCTCATTAAATAGAAACAATATTAGTCTTCATTCAATCACTTATAGATTAAGTTTATTATGTAATGCAAATTGTGAATGGCTTGACTTATATAATTCATCTCTATATTTTGTTAAAAATCAATCGAAAATAACTATTTTAGATTACTACTTTTCTTAATTAGAATGTTAAAATTTATTATGCTCTATTATACATGCCACCTAAATATTTTTTTATAATTTTGTATATTGGGCTATGCCCGTTGGAAATAAATAAATAAATAAATATCTCTAAGAAATTATACTTATAAGAAAAGTGTGATCAAGAAAAACGTTATAAATATCAAAAAATTAAGATGATTGTTTATTATAATAAGAAAGTTTAATTTAACATGCCGTTTAGAATTAAATTCGTTCTGTAATTATTTATTTAAGATAAAAATATGATTAAGAAAATGCTATTAGTCAAATTACCTCTTTTATCAGATTAATAAAGTTATCACTTATCAGTTATCAGTTATCAGTTATCAGATTTAAAAACTTCTAGTTATTATGTTATGTAAATTAAAATTACATATTAAAAATTTACTTGGCAAAACTGACCAATATTAATTTTATATTATCAATCATGTGTAATCAAATTACCTATATTTTATTCCTATAAAAAAAAACTTCTAAAACTAAATTGTAACATAAATAGTTATAAAAAATCAAATTGGTCATTCATTGGTCTAATGCATGCTTTAATTCTGCATGAAGGATTATGAATAATTCTATTCATTTTTAATTAATATTGTAATACATTTTAAAAAAAAATAAGATTAGAAAGCTGATTAAAAAGCTTTTTGTACTATTGCTATCGAAAAGACCTGATTTTTCTACTCAATAAACAAAGATTTCTAGAAAGTGGTGATTCACTGGTCAGTGTAACCTAACCTAACAAAAAAAAAAAAACACTGCACCGTGTTTTCCTTTTATTGTTTGCATTTTGAACATATCCTTAAGGGGATGCCTAACTCAATTTCCACGCTCTACTGTACCGACAATTCTCTACATTCTCTGCTATAGAATCTAATGTAAATTTGATTTTTGAAATAATTTGCTTTATTAATGGCATTTCTGATTGCATTAAAATATTATTTACAATTTGTAGAATGTGCGTAGACTTCTTTTTTGACTGATTTCAATTCCTATTGCTGAAAGTACCGACTTATTTTTCAGTAGGATTTGAAATCAGCCAAAAAAGAAGTCTACGCACATTCTACGAATTATAAATAATGTTTTGATGCAATCAGAAATGTCATTAAGAAAGCCGTTTCAAAATTATTTGAGAAATCAAATTTGCCTTAGAGGCTAGCAAAGAATATAGAGAATTGTCAAACTGATTTATACGAAAAGCCACGGCGGCTGGTAGTGCTCGTACCTTCTTTATCGATACCTGTTAACGATCTGACGTTACCTAATATAGGTAATACATAGGTGAACAATTATACACCAAACACGATGGGCCATTTATCGACCGAGTTCTATGCTGAAAACATATCCGTCGTTTGGTTTGCTGGGAACACGCGGTCCGACACGTATTGGCCTACCGGGCGGGTACGGCTCTATTTTACCGTCAACGAGTTATCTCATAAGATAAATTTTACCATCATTAGACCGTATCGTCACTGTACCGGTAACGTATTGCTATGAAAATGTAACATGTGTTCTGCATTGTGCCATTATGAAAGTGTAACTAAACAGGGCTTGACGTGTAGTAATTTTGATGGTATATTAATCGTTAAAAATAGTATTACTCACACAAAAAATAACCTTCATCCCCAGTACATCGTCCCGTAACTTTGACACCACTGTAACATCATAACCCATTATATTTTTAAAATAAATACGCAGCTATTTGCGGAGGCGCAAAAATTAAAATGCAGATTAAAAGTTTAGTAGAATTTAGAGTAGATTTATGTGCACATATAGCCACGTCACAGCCTCCAAATATGTTCGATATATATTAGCAATCTGTCCAATGAACAGAAGATTAAGCTCCTTAACTTTCCTTTGAATTCAAAGGAAATTATAAAAATAGTATATATTTGCAATATAAAAATACAAGCAATTGTTTGCATAACACCAAGTATATCTTATATATTTGATAGTTTTAGAAAAATCTATTAAATATTATCTTTTTTTAATAGAAAAGTTCAAGTAACTTAGTGCTAACATTAAAATTGTACATATTTAAGATTACATAAAATTACATTCTTACACAAAAAAAAAAAAATTTGTTGATTCAACTAAATATATTTAGTTGATTGGCATTTAGTTCATTTAACTGAACATTTAGTTAATTCAACTAAATGTTTAGTTGAATCAACGAAATGTTTTATTAAATCAATTAATTGATTTTGTCATATAATATTTAGTTGATTCAATAAATTCTTTAGTCAATGCGACAAAATACAAAACAGATTTGTTAATCCAACAAACCGATTTAGCCACTACATTTAGTTGCAGTAACTAAATATCGTTAATAAAATATTTTGCTAAAATAACTAAATATAATGTTATTCTAACTAAAGATTTTCTTGAAATTGCTATATCTAAATACTAAATAAACCATTTAATTAATCCAACAAAATATTTTGTTGATTCAAATAAATATTTAGTATTGGACCAACAAGTAAAAAATTTACCCGCGTAAAAATCGAAACAATGGGCAATGTATGGGCAATATATTGGATATTGCGATTGCCAATATATTGGCGAAACATTGGTTATAAATTCCCCAATACATCGAGGAACGTTCGTCAAATGCACACTATCTAATATAATTCTCATACCTTGCCGATAGTTCATATTGTAATTATTTATTACGTCGGCAATATATTGGCAAAGTTTATATATCGCTTGACATTTAGCTAGATATTTTCCCGTATTTTTTTTTCTCTTGATTATGCCCGCATAAACAAAAAATTCATAAAAGAACAAAGGTTTACTTCTATCTGGATTCAACCCATGTACTTCTGCAGGCTAACGTTTAGCCAACTGAGCTATTTAATTGTTTTTATTAAGTAACTAAATTCCAAATATAACGAAATTTGGAAGGTTAGGTCTAATAATTCTAATGTTTTAACCTGAATCTAATTATTTAACAAAAACAATTAAATAGCTCAGTTGGCTAAACGTTAGCCTATAAAGCAGAAGTGCGTGGGTTGAATCCAGATAGATGTAAAAATTTTTTATTTTATGAAATTTTTTTTATGCGGGCATAATCAAGAGAAAAACAGTACGGGAAATGTCTAGCTAAATGTCAAGCGATATATAAACTTTGCCAATATATTGCCGACGTAATAAATAATTACAATATGAACTATCGGCAAGGTATGAGAATTATATTAGATAGTGTGCATTTGCCGAACGTTCCTCGATGTATTGGGGAATTTATAACCAATGTTTCACCAATATATTGGCAATCGCAATATCCAATATATTGCCCATACATTGCCCATTGTTTCGATTTTTACGCGGGATAGTTCACATTAATTAAAGCTTTTGTTGCTTCCACTAAATAGTTATTTAGTTAACTAAATCATTTGATTAAAGAGCTACTAAATGTTTTGCTGATTTGATTGAATAGTTAGTTCACTTTACCAAATATTTAGTAAAAAAATTATCAGCCGATAACAAAACAAACTTAATTGATACAACAAAATGTTTAGTTAAAAGTAACAAATTTTTTAATTAGAATTATAATCCTGCGTGAAAAAAATGACTGTGGCAAATATACATGCAGTATATTTGCAATATACTTACAAGGAGAGTGTCACTTGTTCGGGTCACAGATTGGCTTGAACTTGTGAGAATCTCATCGATTACTTATATTAAGATACTACCTACAGCCATTTAGTCTAATACTCAATAGTTACAGCGTACATTGAGATTGTACTTTGAACGATGCACTAGTTCTAGTAGCTACAGTAACTACAATAATAAAAATTCTTTCCACCTAAATTTATACAATAACAAATATTATAGTGTTCTGTATAGAAAAATACATTTTTTAAACTACTTATTATAATAAAAACCTACAAAATGCTCAAAAATTTCTAAATGTAAGCATTTTTTTTTTGTTTTTATTAGTACTACTTACCAACTTCTAATGTGCCTATACAATCTCACTAGTTATATAAATGATTTGTAGTTACTGGATTGCGTTATTCTTGTCACCTAAAAATATAAACAAAGAATATATTTTTTTATTTTAAAAAATATTTTATTTTAACCTACAAATTAAATAATTTTTACGTATCTGATTTAATAATGCTGGCTAGTTCGATCTGATATTTATGTATACCAGCTTTGATGATGCAGGTCGCTGTAACTGAAGATTGTAAGACACTGTAAAATCTTTGGACACAACAGCGGAAAAACTTAAGAATTGATATTAATGTTTAATTAATTATTTTCTAAAGTAGGTAAATATAGATGGATAAGATAAGAAATTAGATCCTTTAAACAAATTTCTACAAGAAAACAATATGATCGTAGACTTTTCGATCACGCTCTCTTGTGAGAAACTTTTGAGTGAGAAGACGTAAATTTACCGAACTATTTGTAAAAAAATAAAGACAGCTGATACATGAGGACGCCATGGTCTGCTGCAGCTAACCTCTTTCTGCAGGCGTCCGACGCTTACATTGTGATTAATGTTTATAACAATTTGATTTATGTTTATAACAGTTTGGCGTGATCGAAAGGTCTACGATCAGTGATCACATTGTTTTCTTGCGGAAATTTGTTTAAAGGATCTAATTTCTTATCTTATCCATCTATATTTACCTACTTTAGAAAATAATTAATTAAATATTAATATCAATTCTTAAGTTTTTCAGCTATTGTGTCCAAAGATTTTACAGTGACTTACAATCTTCAGTTACAGCGTTATTTAATTTATAGGTTAAAATAAAATATTTTTAAAATAAAAAATATAATCTTTGTTTATATTTTTAGGTGACAAGAATAACGCAATCCAGCAACTACAAATCATTTATATAACTAGTGAGATTGTATATGCACATTAGAAGTTGGTAAGTAGTACTAATAAAAACAAAAAAAAATTGCTTACATTTAGAAATTTTTGAGCATTTTGTAGTTTTTTATTATAATAAGTAGTTTAAAAAATGTATTTTTCTATACAGATCACTATAATATTTGTTATTGTATAAATTTAGGTGGAAAGAATTTTTATTATTGTAATTACGGTAGCTACTAGAACTAGTGCATTGTTCAAAGTACAATCTCAATGTACGCTGTAATTTTTGAGTATTAGACTAAATGGTTGTAGGTAGTATCTTAGAATAAGTCATCGATGAGATTCTTACAAGTTCAAGCCAATCTGTGACCCGAACAAGTGAGACTCTCCTTGTTAGTCAATATATGGGTGAAGCTTCTACCTATATATAGGCGATATAGATGCCCACGTACACGATCCCATATATTGCATATATATTTGAAAATTAATGGCAAATGTATATGCAATATATGGATGATACATATTTTGGCAATACATTAATAATATATTGCTAGTATGTGGCGTCTATAATATATAGCCAAACCATATGCAATATAGTTGTAAAATACTCAATATAAATGTACAATTGAACAATGTACTTTTATAATTTCAATTGAGTTACTTAATTTTATAAAGTAATTTACGTTACAGTTAAATAATGTTGAATATTTTATTTTATTAGCATACATATTAAACATATGATTTTAATTAATAGCATTTTTTAATTTAATTAAGATGATTCTTACAACAATTATAAATAGCCATAGAAATAATATCAGTTTTAAATAACTATAAGAATATCCTAAAAAGCATCCCTAATTCATCGTCGAGTATACCTTAAAGTGGCACACATGATATTAACGACGTTTGTAAACTCGACAGGTTTTAACCTCAAAGAACATTTTTTATTTACATAATCTGCAACATAAACATAGTATTAAGATATGAAAATATGAAAATAAAAGAAATATACATATAAAGAATTAAGACTTACATTCAACTGCTTTAAATATATCATCCGGAATTGCTTTACGATTTTTGGATCGCCCTCGCGCACACATGTTTTTGAAATTTTCTTTGCCAACGAGGTTAATCAATAATCTTCTCGTTAACTCCTTCGAACAATCTATCCAAAGCTGCATATAGGTAAGATTGGCTTTGTCGATCCAAACGTTATAAACGCTGCAAAGCTCTACATGCCCGTTGCCTGCTCTACGACAAATCACAAGGGGATCATCTTGTTCCTGCAAAAAAAAACACTTTAGGTATTGATTTTTTATGGGAATATGAATGATAATTAGGTCATCATTACCTCATTTCTTTCATCTCCTTGGATATTAAAATTTCTTTGCCAATTTCTTTCTCGTTGCAATCCGTTACACGCACTATAGGTGGAGAAAACCTAGCCCTATTGAAAGGTTGTTATAAAACTCCATAAAATGGTGCAAAAACCGCATAAAACCTGATAAATAATTTATCGGATTTTATAAAATTTACACATTTTTATAGTATTTTATAAGATAGTTTCCACGGGGTAGCGATTATACGCGACAGTGCGTTTTCGAAAAATTAACGGTAATTAATTTTATATAAAATCCTACGAAGGTGACGATGATTCTTCTGAAGTTGATGTTAAAGTAGACAGCAACAAAAATATAAGTTGGACATCGAACAATACGGAAGACGAGATTGATACTTCTTCGTTGGAAGAAGAACTATATACGAAAGCTTCGGTGTCTGTGCGTAAATTTATTTTGTGTATTGCGACTTTGAAATCAAAACTAGACTTAACACATACGAGTATTTCCTATATAATTAAATTATTTTCAGTAGTTTTACCAAAGCCTAACAAAAGTCCTTCAACTTTATATAAATTTAAGAAATATTTAGCTGATATAGAAGCAACAGAAATTAAAAAACATTATTTTTGTCCAAATTGCATTCAATGTAGACCTAATACCCACATAGCATGAAATAATTATGAGAAAGATTCATAGAAAGGTTGTGAGTGCCTAAAATTTGAAAATAAATTTTGCCAACAATTTCAAAAAATTATGTGAATGTTTATGTGTCTGCGGGATATTAATGATACGAATTAGCGCGCACTTTTGTTTTGATTTTTTGATACTAGGCGGCGAGAACCAAAACAAGACAATATGTAAACAGAATGTAGGGCTATAGAACTTAAGTATAACCGAGTGTATATGTAAAGCACCGTCTGTGGTCCGAGTGAATCTCTCCAATACTGCCATCAAGGAAATAATATATGTTCCTTGATGCTCGGTGGAGGCCGATCTCGTTTTTTTTTGGTGCTTGGCGGCATTATTAACATAAGCGAAAGATTTCGAAGCAAAATTTTGTCATTTCGAAATAACTCAGATAATAAATTGATATTTTTAAATTAATTAAGTTTTTGTAAAATTGCCGCCATTCCCCTTAAAACAAAAATTAATCGTTGTCGTGCTCGGCCGAACTCTCCTTCGCATGGAGGAGCCCAAAGCCAGCATTGACCGCGAAACTTATCCTTGCTCCTAATAATTGCATTCGCCCAAATATTTTTTCCTGATCAACGAAAAGGTCGTACACTAAAAAAAAAACAGTCACGCCTCGAAGTATTATGATTTTAACAAATGATTCCGTTATTCCCGAATGTTGCAACTACCGCTCCGCTGATTAGCGGCACAGTTCTAGTATACAATCTTTCTACCCTATATCCATCCACCCGGGTTCTCGAATTTAGTTTATGAGCAAATCCCCAAAACTTTTAAAATTTGTTATTAAAAAAAAAAATATTTTTTTTTTAATGCACAGTTTTGAGAACCTTTTTTTATGGCACAGTTGACCTTGAATAGCGCCAGAAAATATGGGCTCATGATTTTTTTAAAATCTTTTTTTGTAAAACTGCTTATTTAACCCAAACTTGAAATTTTTCAAATAAATTATTTCTAATACGTTAAGGTCGTCAGATACGAAAAGAAAAATGTATCAAACCATTTTTAATAACAATTGAAGTTTATTTATTCATCAAATTTCAAAATAATAATACAACAAATTTTTAGTAACAGTAAGGTAACTACAAAAATTAACTGTAACAACAATAACATACTGTAAATATTTTCAACTAAATTTTTTTTTCATCGTTTTCTCTTTGGTTTTGTTACCTTTTTCAATTTTTTATTGACTAGATTCCATTTAGTTGGGTTCAGTGGAAAATGATTACATGGATTCATACCTTTATGCTCGAAAGTCAGGACGACACTGAATTTTTCACGCGACTTTTGATGTTTGTTTACATATTTCAGTGTACGCACAACTTACTCTATTTGTTTTAAAAGAGAAATGAGTTGTATGCGTATCAATACGAACATACAGAAATTCATTCCCTTCATATTAATATTATTATGATTTTTCTAATTACATTTAACCAGTCAATGCAATGAATATGAAATTTAAGCACTGTTCAGAACACAAATAAATAGAATAAATAGCAATTGGCTTAGGGTTATAAAACAATCAGGAAGGTATTTTTAGTGTGCCGAAAAAAAATTCCTATTTTTAATACGAAAGGCTTATCGACTATGATGACTTCAAAAGTGTTTAATTTACGGTAATTACAAGGCACAGTAATGTAAAAAATAGTATTAGATTGGTAATTTGAAGTAGAATAAGCTCTATTTATTTATATATAAGTTATAGAAAACTTTTTTTTGGAAAAAAATAAAATTTATGAAATTTACAATTTTTTATAAAATGAGTTACACTCCTACTTGTATTTTTCATTTTTTGTCTAAAGGACGCACACTCTTGTAACTCTTTTTTTTAATATTATGCGTTCAAAGGTACCTTAAAATAAATTTTGAAGTAATTAGTTCTATACTTTTCTTTTTAACAGCGCTAAGAAACAATTTTTTATAGCGAGTTACAACTTCAATTCTGGAAAAAGTCGTATATTTTCGATTTATAGCATCATAAATATAATAGATGATTCAAAATGAACTAGTGGAGTATATTGATCATCATTTTCTGCATAAAATCCCGTTTTTCAATTTTAATTCGCTTTCATTACAACACGATTACCATGGAGTAACTAAAATTTCAAAACTTTTGAGGATTTGCTCTTATGTCGATCCTAACAAAAAGGATCGTTATAAGGTTTGAATGAAACGTTGCTGAATCCTTTCCCACAGCTTACTAATACCTTGCAATAACATTTCACAGAAATATTTCTTGAATCCTTTCAGGAACATATCAGAAAAGTTTCACTGAAATATTATTATTGAAAACATAAAACCTTACAAGAAAACAAAGTAAAATCTTTGCAAAAATATTTCAGAAAATATTTCACGAAATGCTTGCAAGCACATTTCAAGAAATATTATTTTAAAGATTGCAGAAACCTTTTCACAAGCATTCAGAATAAAGGATTTTTAAAATATTTTATAAAAGTTACTTAAACCTTTTAAAAAAGCTTTCGTGAGAAGTTTCATTAAACATTTCACAGAAACCTTTTAGAAATGTCTTAGACTCATTTCAGTGTAAGATTAATTTTTGCAATTAAACATATCACAGAACTTGCTGAAAGTCTGCAGGAACCTTTCATGAAATAGTTTGTGAAAATTTTCCAAAATTTTTAGTAAAGTAATTTACAGTCATATTGAAAAATCTGCCGTAAGATTTTATGTATTTTAATTATGCTCTGTACTTATTTGTGATAGGTAGCAGGCATGATGTTGACAGTCTTATTTTAATTATCTTTAGGTAGATACAGGGTGGGCCATTTTAATCAAACCACCCAGAAATTTTCGCCGGTTTACGTTGTACAAAAAATTGTTACAAAATTAATTACCCATTTCAATTTCCTACATAGAGGTTAATAAATTATTTCATTGACAATGAAGGTAATTGGAGGCGAAAAAAGTACGCTGTTTTAAAAAAGACTTGAATTTTACAGCACTTTTCAACGACAAGAGTACTGTAAATTTAATGTACTTGGTACTGGAAAGGAAATTAATGTACATTTGCATGAAAATTAATGTAGATATTCAAGTAGGCATACATTAACCTTTAGAGGGCCGGGGTTTTGAAAAATTTGAAAATCGCTTTTTTCTATAGGAATGTGGTCTAAGGTCCCTGAGTTAGAGTCAAACTAAATTAAGATGTTGGTGAGTTAGACCCCTTAGAGGGCGTATTCCGGCCCTCTAAAGGTTCCCGGTTGAAAATAGAAACATTGAAAAGAAGGTTTCTAATCAACGTTTCCGAAAGGTTGATTATCAACTTTTCAAAACCTTGAAAAAACGTTGATTTACCTTGATTCTCAACCTTTTTGTAAACGTTTCCTGGATGAGCGATGTTAACGTTAATTTTCAACATTTTTTTGAAAATTTTTGAAATTTATATTACCTTTATCATTAAATGATACGTACATATTGCTCATCTAGGAAACGTTGAAAATCAACGTTTACATGGTTCACCTAGGAAACGTTGACAAAAAGTTTGAAAATCAATGTTTATATCGCTCATCCAGGAAACCTTGACAAAAAGGTTGAAAATCAACGTTTATATCGCTCATCCAGGAAACGTTGAAAAAAAGGTTGAAAATCAAGGTAAATCAACGTTTTTTCAAGGTTTTGAAACGTTGATAATCAACCTTTCGGAAACGTTGATTAGAAACCTTCTTTTCAACGTTTCTATTTTCAACCGGGTTAAAATTCAACGACATGCATTAACTAGAATTAATGCACGTTTACATAAATTTTACTGTGAAAGTACATTAAATTCAATGTAAATTTACATAAATTTTAATATGAAAGTACATTAAATTCATTGTAAATTTACAACAATTTGAATGTTCATTTTAATGCAGTCACATTAAATTTCAAGTATAAATGCAAAAAAATTGATGTTAAAATATATTTTCTGCATTTATACTTGAAATTTAATGCGACTACATTGAAATTGTTGTGAATGTACTCGAATTTAATGTACTTCCATATTAAAATTCATGTAAAAATGTATTGCAAATGAACATATGCGACGTCCTGCCATGTGTTACTAAATGTTGTGATAGCTAAGTGGATAACATGCTGGACTTGTAACTTTTTGGATCGGGTTCAAATCCCTTATAGAGCTTTTTTTATCTTTTTTTTTGGTTAATAAATTAAGTTTTATTTATTTTATATGTGAATGTTGACCATTTAATAAGTTTAGTTTATTTAATTTAATTAACATGAATACATTCAAACAATTTCAATATAGTCGCATTAAATTTCAAGGATAAATTCTGAAAATTTAACGCCAAAATGAATAAAATAATAAATGTTGTACAATAATTATCGTTTAATAATAATAGCTTTTTTCTTATATGATGCTCAAACTCAATTTTGCGAATTTCTCTTAAGTGCGAAATAAATGTAATATACAAACAAGGACTCGTGGTCAAGTGGACTAGGTGTTGGACTCTGAATCGGAACGTCGCAGGTTCGAATCTCATCGAAAGAAAGTTTTCCATTTAAGGGGATGCCGATCTTAACATATAATATTTATATATTTGTATTATCATTTTAAAATAAATTATAGTATAATTAAAATAATAACATAAATCATATGGTTCCTATAATAATATGAACTTTACATTATACAAAATAGTTTTAGTATTTTATTTATTTCAATGTAATAAGTAGCTTTTTAAACATTGCAATAAATAAATCATATAAAATACTTATTTTGTATAATAAAATAATTTAAAAACCTTTCTTCTATTTTTCATGTAACTGTTAAATACTACCATAAAATATTTAAAAAAGTTTACAAAAATATTTCAAGAAACTTTCTTATGAAATATTTTTGCAGGATCGATGTCGCGGACATAAAAACATTTCAAAAACTTTTCATGAAAGATTATTGAAACATTTCAAACCCTTCATGAAATCTTTCAGAAACCTTTTAAAAATTTTTCATGCTATGTGGGTACTGATCACGATGTTAACAACGATGAGTCGATGGAGGATGAAAATAGAAATGAAAATTCGAACATGCCTTGTGAATGTAACGTAAAAAAAAATTATTACATTGAAATTCAACAAATAAAGTCTTTGTTTAAACGTCCAAATTTTTATAATAAATTAATTAGTAGGAATGAGGTTTTAAATCTAAAACATGATTGCTATTAACATTTTTTTAGTGGTTCTGTTTATAAAGAATTAGCTGAAAAGAACTTTTACATGATGGGAGATCTTACTCTATCCCTTATGTGGTACACTGATGGGGTTAGAATTTTTAAATCGTCTAAATTTAATATATGGGCATTTGTTATAATTATATTGGATTTATCGTATAAGGAAAGATTTAAATTAGAAAATATATTGTTGGTTTCTCTGTGGTTTGGTGACAAAAAACCTGCACCAAATTTATTTTTAAAACCACTGAAAGAATCTGTGAGAAAATTATACAGGGTGTTCGAAATGTTCCGGACCCCCCACTTATAACATAAAGTAAGCATTTTGGAAAAAAATGTTAAATACAAAAGTTGTTAAGTTTTGAAGGTTGAACTAAATGATGACCTTGGATTTGTTATTGGTTATCATTTTCAAGGTCATATAAAGGTCATCTTCAGTTTTTTAAATCGGGACCCCTATTTTTTATTTCAGATTCTGAAAGAGCACAAAATTTTACATCTGGAGATGTACCGACGTTATGGCTCAAAATGACCTACAGAGGTCATTTAGTGGTTAAATGATTATTTAGTAGCAGAAAGCCAAGAAAACCCGATTATTAAGAACTTTGAGCGTATCTGACCAATACTAAAGTAATTTGATTTTGCAAGACAAACTTTATGGTGGCGTTAAATTGACATTGCCCTTGATTTTCAAGGTCATTTGAAGGTTAACTTTAGTTTTCCAAATTAAGCCTCCTAGTTGTAATTCTCCATTTTGCACCAGCGCTAAATTCTGCATTAGGATTGTAGAAGGTGTAATTGACACTGGCGTAAAATAAGCCTTAGGCCAGACAACCACATAACTCGGGCGAGAAAATGATAAATAAAAAAATGTCTAATCAAAATAAGCCTTAGGCCCAACAACTACATACCTCGGGGGGGAAAATGATAAATAAAAAAATGTCTAATCAAAATAAGCCTTAGGCCCAACAACTACATACCTCGGGGGAGAAAATGATAAATAAAAAAATGTCTAATCAAAATGAGCCTTATTGCTCAGGCACGGGAGGTACAACTAATTAAGGTAACATCATGGGTGATCCAGCCAACTAAGGCAAGACCATCGGCGGCCCAGCCTACTAAGACAAGAACACTAGCGGCCCAGTCAGCTAAGGCAGGACTATCGGCGGCCCAGCTAACTAAATCAAGACAGTGGACTATTCGCCCAAACTGAATTTTTTTAAAATGTCGTTGACAGGAACTTTTTACAACAACTGTTCAAATTGTTGCCCATTAACAGTTTGGCAATGTGCTAACCGATTGTAAAAGGCTGCAACAACATTTCGCAAGATTTGCTGAGGTATCAAGTCTATTTCATCAGTGATTCTTTGGCGTAATTCATCCAAGTCACGTGGTTTTATAACATAAACTTTATCCTTCAAGTATCCCGAAAGGAAGTAATCAAGAGGCGTTACGTCTGGGGACCGAGGTGGCCATCCAATTGTACCTCTCCGCCCAATCCATCTATCATGAAATGTTGCATCTAAATATCGGCGAACATGAATACCGTAGTGTGCAGGAGCACCATCCTGTTGGAAGTAAATTTCGTCCAGATTTCCACCCGTTAAATTCCGTATAGCAGGTATAATTTGGTCTCGAAGCATGTTTTCATACATTGCAGCATTTAAATTACCTTCAATAAAGAAAGGGCCAAGTACTCTTCCATTAAATATGCCAGCCCAAACATTTACTTTTATCTTTACAATTATCTGAATTTCGAAGTAAGAGAACTTCACTTAACTCTTGAAAACAGAAAAGTAAATAGGAGTAAACAATTGTTAATTAACAATTATAAATGAACTGATTCCTAAAAAGAATAGTGAGCAAAATCTTCTAAGGTACAAGTAACGATCCTGAAAATGCTATGAATCATGCGTAGAAACTCGTAACCCTTGCAAAAAATTATTGCAATAAAAACTGTTCATGTAAAACGGTTAGATTATTTTGCTTTTGAAATTAATAACCCCCAAGTGTCCTATGTAGATCATTTCGAGCCATGACGTGGATATTGTACATATCTCCAGACCTAAAATTTAATGCTCCTCCAGAATCCGGAATACAAAATGAGTCCCTTTTTAATAAGCTGAAGATAACTTTCAAATGACCTTAAAAATGAAGGCCAATTTTAAAGTGACCATAAAGTTCGTCCTAGAAAATCAAATTATGTACTTTAGTATTAAAGTACGAAATTTTTTTTTTCTTTTCGTCAAATACACCCAAAGTTCTTAATAATCGGGATTTCTTGGCTTTCTGCTACTAAATAATAATTTAACCACTAAATGACCTCTGTAGGTCATTTTGAGCCATAACGTGGATACATATCCAGATGTAAAATTTTGTGCTCTTTCAGAATCTGAAATAAAAAATAGGGGTCCCTATTTAAAAAACTGAAGATGACCTTTAAATGACCTTGAAAATGATAACCAATAACAAATCCAAGGTCATCATTTAGTTCAACCTTCAAAACTTAACAACTTTTGTATTTAACATTTTTTTCCAAAATGCTTACTTTATGTTATAAGTGGGGGGTCCGGAACATTTCGAACACCCTGTATAAAGGAATAAATATTTACGTGCAAGACGTAAACCGAAACATAAAAGTTTGCGGTACTTTTACATGCGGTACAGTCGACCTTCCTGCCAAATCTTTATTTATGAATATGAAACAATACAATGGAAGATTTGGATGTCAAATTTGTGTACAGGAAGGCTGTACAGTTGGTAGATCACGAGTGTATCCGTTTATACGCGAATTTAATTATCGGAGTACACAAGATTTTAAATGCGACTCATTAGAAACTTTACGTGTTAAAGCCAGACATTGCGGTGTCATAGGTCCTTGTATTTTATCAAAATTGGCTTTTGATTTTATATGTTCAACAGCAGTGGATGTCATGCACTGTGTATTCGAAGGTGTTGTTAAAAAATTATTGGAATTGCGGTTTGATTCAAAATTTAACGGTGAAAGTTTTAATATATCAAACTTTACAGATATAGTAGATGAAAAGCTTTGCTCTATAAAGCCACCATCATTTATTGCTAGACATCCAAGATCTATAAAAGAGCATTTCGCATACTGGAAAGCATCTGAACTTAAAAACTGGTTTTTTTACTATTCGATGTCTCTAATATTGGGAAATACTCATATGTAAAGTGTCTATCGATGGTCGAGCCACTATAGTGGCTTTCTCGTCCCCTACAGGTTAAACAAATTAAAATAATATAAAATTGATGAATTAATTCCAGCAGTATCTCTGTTATTCGAGTTGTAGTTTCAACATTTTCGAAGAATCTTCTCGTTGTGTTTCTATCATTTTGATTCGCGCATGTAATGGACCCTATTGAAAAGAAATATGTATTTTTATTACATATTTTTGATTCGTAATAAATTACGTATGAAATGTTCGGTACGTGGTCTTAGTTCTAATATGGATAAAATAATCATTTTTAAGCTCATTCCCCCAGTTTGAGTGGTATCATAGATATGATAATCCCCATAATTAACAGTATAGCAGGCTACAAACTAATTTTTTTTTTTTTTAAATAACATAAAAATAAATGAAGATTAAAAAAGTACGTATCAAAAATACCACACAAATTTGAACGCTGGGTTACGAATTAAAAATACGTAATAAAAATACTTATTTCTTTTCAATACGGGAGAAATTCGGTATTTGAATTTCTTTATTACGTCATCATCTATTTTAATATTTCGTAGATTTAAATCAATTAATTTTGAAGGTCCTGATTTACTAATGAAACAAACCTAAAAAATTAAATTTTTTCTTTCATTTAAATTTTTTAATAAATCGATATAAATTAATTTACCTGTGATGACTTAATATTTTCTAATGTATTTATAACTTTAACGTCGAGCATCGTTATCTATAATTTGTGCTCAACCATTATCTTAGAATTCATTTTGGTTGAGTTTAGGTTAGTTATTTCATCTTGAATTCTTTTGTACTCATTCGATATGGAGTCTGGATTTTCAACTTCAAACGCAATTCTTACATGTCTGCAATACCTAAAAAGCAAATTAAACATTTAACTTTATATATTTATAAAATTTTTATTTAATAAGTAAAAGTTATTTGTATATTGTTATACCTTGTAGATGAAGTAGCAGGATTTTGCCATAATATCGTTTTATTTACATTAGAAATTACCCTAATCGGGACTAAAGTTGTCATAAAAATTGCAAAATTAAAAATTGAACATCTATCTGACGTATGTTTATACAGAGCCTGGCCAGAACTTCCGTCGAAGCCCAGTTTGTAAAAAATTATTAATCTATTTTCATTTTCTGGTATTGGTATAGTGGAAAGGAGTCTTTCGGATGTTTTGTCTAATGAAGGCTGTAATGGCGTAAAAATATCATTTTAATTTTTATGATTTGAGAATAGCAACGTTTTTTTCTACTCCCAAATCTACATAAGATGGATAGATGTCTAAAATTAATTTAAGAAATTAATTTTGAAAATATTAATTTAAATAATTAAATAATTTATGATAAATTTATTTACCGAATTTTTTCGAATTCAATCTTAAATTTATTGACTTTTTGTTAATTCACAATCTAGTGCAATAGTTAGAGCTTCATCGCAACTCATTTTTTTATCTTATTATTCTCCTGATCCTTGTAAATATTTAAAATCTTGTGCGTGTTCGGAGAACTGTGTGTGTGCATGTATGTGCTTTGCCTCTGGGCGCGACTCCTGTTCCGCTGCGAACGCATTGCGCTTCCGGGTGTGCCCTCTTGTAACCAGCGGACGTGAGGAAGGACTGGTGCGCAATCTACTCGGTCGAGACGCCAAACGCTCTCGTAGAGGTTCCCCTGCGAGACCCTCTCAGGTGCATTCCCAAGGCGGCCTGAGCCCCTCGAGCGCGGCATTGTCAGGTGACCCCGTTCCCGAGACGTCGGGACGACACGGCGCCGAGAGTGCACTGCGGAATCGCCTGCCGAGCCTTCAGCCCCCGGTAACCTTGCGCGTTACCGCAGTGGCTCCTTATCCACTCTCCGAAAAACCTCGTGTACTGCGATAAGAGCTTGTTAGGTTTATTTTGAATGAATTCAAATTGCGTGTAGTTTATTTCATTGTAATTATTGTAATTATTCCAATTCTTTTATGGCTTTTCCTCCACCTACCGTGGAGGTTTTTTATGCCAAATAAACCCTTTTATATTTAATTATTTTAATCATCTGTGTATTGATTCGAACGCCCACTCAACCTAATATTACCTTGTATACACATATATATATATACTTTAACATCTCAAGCAAGTTAAAGATTGATTCAACAAATAGTGTGTTCATCTCTCTCCCTAACTCCTCAATTTATTTCTTGCCTCCTCTATAATCTCCTTCATCCTACCATTATTATATCCTATTATTATATCAATTTTTCCCCTATCAATACATAAGCATTGCACTATTAGCCCACAACCCCATTCAGTGATTTCACCATACCTTAACGCTTTTTTAATTCCTACCGCTACTCCTCCCTTAGCCCTCCCTTTCTTCTTTTCTCTTACAGCCGACTTTGTTGCCCATTTAAATTCCTTATCTATTCCCCTAAATCCACTACTTTCACCCGATGTCTCCAACCATGTTTCCTGTAATGTTATTACGTCAAATTTCCCCAAGTACTCCTTTATGCTTCTTATTTTCCTTACTCCTGATATATTCCACGATAGTCAAAGTCGATAGTCGGTCAAAAGTGGAGACGCACCGGCTGCCCCTGCTCGGGGACGTGCCGACTCGCGCGTAGGCCAGAGGCCCATTGCGATTTATATTCCACGATACTAAACTAAAAATATTCCCATCTTTATATTTTTCGAAAAAAACATCTGTTGTAACCTCCCTAATTTCACAACCCACCTATAACAGTCTCCATTCACTTAATCTTTAAATGTCCTACTACAACCTCCAACCCATACTCCCTTTCTTCCCTCTCAATTTTCCCAACCATTCCTGAACTTCCCTCTCCCTTTCGGTAAGGTCATCCTCTATCTAAAGATTAATACCCTTAAGTACCCTGTTCGTTTTATGAGATAATTAAAAACGGAGAACGGATTGAGAGTTGATTGTGGTTTTGCGCGTCATTTTATTTGCTTTTTAGAGGAGGATTAAGTAAGTTCTTTATTTATGTAATTGAATAGGTTTTATAAGGTAAAGTACTGAAAATTTGAATACCTTCTATAGAATGGGACCGAAAGATGGATAATAAAAAATAACTATAAAAAAGATTAAAGCGGTAAAACAATTTCTTCGTTAGCATTATTTGTGTTGTTATATCGATATTTATGAAATGTCTCTTTGAATTAAATTTAAATGAGTTTGACACTTTTTGAAGTTATGTTGCAGTCGAATTTATGTGGCCAGCTTTAGGATACCTCTAAGATTGCTATAACATCTTTAAGGGTCCGTTAGTGTTCACATTAGGAATCGCGTACATACTTTTTAAAAGTTATTTATTTAATATAAAAGCGCAACAAAATAAGTTTTTTTTTAACATATAAATCGGCAAAATAGATGATAAAATTAATGATTACACTATAAGAATTACCAAGCAATTCGTTTTTTTCATTCTGTACTCGCCGTTTGTTCTTTACAAGTCTTGAACAAGTGTCCCGGTTTTAGGTATAGCTTTACCTTATACGTGCATAATTTTATTTTAAAATATTAAAAAATGAGAATCCTTATTTTTAGAGGCAATCTCTGATGAAACGTTTGATAAACAGATTATTTGGATCAAAGGATTAATTTGTTAGATGCATGATATTTTATAGTCCTTCGCTGTGAATGATCCAATTTTAACTTATACGATGGTAAACAAGACTGCGCGATGAAAATTTACGTACGCTTTAAAAGCTTATGATTACATCGCTTCCAATTTTCTTTGTTTTTTTTTATTACTCTGTTGTTACACTAGAGCATTCACTTTTTTTTGTTTGTTAAGGATACTCAAAATATATCTATCATAAATTGAGTATACGCCTCGTATTAGCGTACGCATAAAAAGAAAGTTTACAGCGGCAATTTGAACAGCTAAAGTATAACAAACATCCCCAATTTCGGACGCGCCTCCGTTTTTCCACGTATCCGGGCTCGCGGGCTTAACTTACTTACGTAAAGCACCGCGAAGGCGCCCTCGACGCAAGATCAACCGACGTTAAATTGGATACAAGATACACGATCCGTACTGGCGCGTACGTTTACTCTACTTCCTCAAGGCGGGCACGTGCTATACTCGCTCGCGACTTGCTCCGAGTGCATGCGAAGGAAATACAGGGTGATTCATCTTAATTGCCCCAGGCAAATATCTCGAAAAGTACGGGAGATGGAAAAAAACGTTAAATGTAAAAGTTGTAGGGTTCAGAGGGAGAAATTGGTATTTAAAGTTTTTCTCAACCTTGCTTTTTTCAAGATATTGGCCTACGAATTGTGTAGACAGCTTGATTTGACCTTGATGCGAATGCAGAGGTCAACTGGACCCCATGACATAACATCATGTTTGAATGTAAAATTTTCCGCTCTTTTAATTTTCGAGGTCAAAAGTTGGTGTTCCTATTTAAAAAAACTACTTTGACTTTGAAATGACCTTGAAACTTGACCCCAAGGTTATGGTCAAGGTCACTATTGGATTTCCCCCTCTGAACCCTACAACTTTTACATTTAACGTTTTTTTCCATCTCCCGTACTTTTCGAGATATTTGCCTGGGGCAATTAAAATGAATCACCCTATATAAGACACACACGGTGCAGAAACGCAGAAAGTCGACCGTCAGCTGATGCAAGTGAGGAGAGAGATTCGCGCTCAAATTCACATGGGCTCGAGCAAATAGTGTTGCTTAATGCGCGCCCCCTTGCTCAATAATTCATAAAGCGCGCGCTGCGAATGTGGCCAAGATTTATGCTCTTTTAAGCGGTGCCCGGCGCCTTTTTATAAACGCCGCGCTTTTCTTCTCTTAAAGGTCGCCTTCTTCTCTCTCCTGACTTATGAGTGAGTGCGCGTCTGCTCGTGTGTTTATGAATCGATATGTGCATGTACGAAAACCTTCATATTTTATAAGGATATTTGTCATGGACTGTTCATCCGTTAAATTTTATAATGTATTTGCTCTCTAAATCTGAAAATGGGAAATTCACTTGGAAAATGTGAATGATGAAATATTTTGTGTATAAAATCGTATATTAAATGTCATTGTTCATAGTTTCTATGTGAATTTCACATTTTCAGATTTACGCGGTGTATATAACTAATGCAATTTTTCGTTTGTTAAAGTGAGCGATATGGGGCTATTAAAATTTTAAGTTTAATTGGGTGGTTTTGGCGTTTATGTTGATAATATTTTAAGGGGATTTATCGATTTTATAGATATTGAAAATTTTATTATGAGATTAACCAGGGAATGGATCGCTTTATGTGCGTGAAGGTGAAGTTGGAACAATTGACCTTATCTAAGATTGACATTAATGGCCAGTAGGTAGAAGCTTATACGATTAACTGTACGTTAAGCGCTTGCCATTAAAAATATAATTGAATCTAAGACTTAATTACACATCTTCTTTATTGTAAGTGAATTGTAGGCTTTACTGGATATAGCACTTTAAATTTTTCAGACAAGAAAAATATTCCAATCGATAGTTGCTAGATCAGAAAAAGTTACAGGTATAGCTACAAAAAAATTTGCTCAATTTATGGTTTAAAAACGACTATTAGAAAAATTCTTCTTTTCCAACGAGTACGTTATGCAATGTACCATCATTGTTTATATGCCATTGCATTTCAATACTACACGGAGAGAAATGTCATAGTAAAAATTATTCTTTTGATTATATCTATTTTGTTTTCCATCGATTCAAACTCTAATAAAAGCCTTCCCCCTATTGCTCTTATTTTATATATTTTGTAACGTGGCCACCTGGGGGACTACGAAAAGTCCCAGCCTGGTTTCTCGCGGCCGCTTGCAATACTTCTTCCATGATATTCCACGAACCTACGTCGCGACGGCTAGCTCGAGATTCGTCCGCGGGTGTGAATCCCCAGGACACGAAGTCCGGCTCGGGAACGCGCGCCGCCGAGAATACGACGCGTATCTTATTGTTTTTTAATTATTTTATAACCGCCACTACACTAACTCCCCGCACTCATCACTGCAACACGCACTCTCTCACGAACAGTCACACCTCTACACTGTTTACCTTCCGCGAACTCGCGGCCCGCCACGGCATTCGCGGCTTGCGCGAGAATTCTAACTGCGGCCGGTTTTCGCCTGGCCGACATGCCCGAATTCTTCTCTCCCTCTCTCTCACTATTACACTTCACACTTACTTACCAACACTTTTGCTCTCCTCCGACTCTGCTTCTGGCTGCTTCCTCGGGAAGGGAAGTCGTCGCGGAGCTTCTGCTCGACGCAACGACGTCTACGTCCCTCGGCTGGTAGCTGGCATCGTGGATTTTCCGGGAGTGGCGAGCAGAATGACCCGCTCAAGCCGCTCTATCGTACTTCTCTCTGTCGACGTCGTCCTCTCGAGACTCCCTAAGGTTGATCGCTGCTGAAGGGCTCCTTCGCGCGTGCTCGTCCAGGCAGTACTGCCCGTCGCTAGTCGCACGCCGATCAACCGCGGCTGTTGTCGCGCAGCGGCGGTCAATCGTCGCGCGCGATTTTCTAGCCCGCTCGCACGTCCGCGGAATGATGAGCGCGAACCGTTTCGCGATAGGTAATTAAGTCTGTACTTGCGCTCTTCTCTCTAAACTCGCGCGAGAAGATTTGACTGGCGCTTATGCGCCTCTCGTCATAATATATATACTTCAATCTTTAAATATTTTTTTAAACACGCTCTTAATTTCTTCTTTAATCCCTTTTGCCACCACCCTTATCCCTCTGATTCTAATATTCTTGTTTCGCCTCCTTCTCATCCATTTCCGATACATACTTATTCTCACTTAGTGCCGTGGGTTTACATTTTAAGTACTCTCTCACCATCATATCACTCGTTTATACCCCTCTCTATCACTCCTCCTTCGCTCTCCTCACCTTCTCCTTTTTCCCCTCCCCTCTCCTCCTTACATTCTCATCTCTCTCATCCCTATCACTTACACTGTTATTATTGTCGTCCCCTCGCTCTAATTCTACCCCCGCCATCTACATTTCCCTCACACTTTTCTTTCCTGTCCCTATCCATTATCTATTTTTTTAGTTCCTCAATCTTTAACCTATCACCCCCATACCGTTTTATTAACTCCTTTACCTTTCTCTGCATTTCCTCTATTACTATATCCCTACTCCTGATTTTTTCATTGAATTGATTTATTTCCTCCTCACTGCTTAATAAGAACTCCCTAACTTTTTTGTCCATTCTTTCTATACTCTCGTTTATTTTTCTTAGCCCCGCATCCACTCTCCCCTTCCATTCACATCCAATCTCACTCTCACTCACCACCTCTTCTCCCTCGAGCTCTACATCTCCGTCCATTCCTCCCGACTGATCTCCTTCCGTCTTTTTCTCTCCCTCCGCTGCTGCCCTCTTGTCCTCCCAGTCTTTGCCCTCCGTCGTTGTCCCTTCCGTTGCAATCTTCTTTACCGGCGTTCTTTTGTTTTGTTATCGGATGGTATTTCTTTCACAAAATATTTGGTTAAGTGAACTAACTATTCAGTCGAACCAGCAAAACATTTAGTAGCTCTTTAATCAAATGATTTAGTTAGCTACCTGCAAATAAACATTTGGTTAGCTCAACAAAATGTTTAGTTATTTCTAAGTCGAAGTGACACTAACTAAATATTATGTAATTCTAATTAAAATATTTGTTACTTTCTTTGTTTTGTTACATTGTTATTTTGCTCTCTCTCTCCTCCCTCCCTCCCTCCCTCCCTAACTAAATTTTTAGTTATATTAAAATTTAACTAAATTATTTAATTAAGATTAAAATAAATAGCTCGATTAAACAATTTGTTCTTTTCAATAAACCTTTTGTTGTTTTAATTCAATATTTTGTTGATTCAACTTATTAAAAAAATTCTATTCTAGTTTGCTTATAACGTCTTGCTTTAGACGTCGACGATGCTATATTGCTATTTA
Organism: Sycophila sp. Sp_5; assembly: GCA_018906775.1. NCBI lineage: Eukaryota > Metazoa > Arthropoda > Insecta > Hymenoptera > Eurytomidae > Sycophila > Sycophila sp. Sp_5. The sequence goes on from JACCID010000502.1 coordinate 41,332, forward strand.
ACCTAACGTATGTTTTTTTTATTTCGTTGATTTACATTTATTTACACATTTTGCATATATACACATTGATATATATATATTCGCACATTTATATTACATTATAAATACGTGGGATCGAACCCTAATACCTCCGGGTTACGAGGCGAACGCTCTAACCATTACGCTACGCAACGCTTGCAAGAAGTCATTTTTTTTATCCATATAGCTTACAGAAAAATATCATAATATAAACTTTATTATTATTGCTATTACATAATTAGTTATAAAGTAAGTTAACTCAATATAATTTAATATTTCTATTTAACACAATATATAATAAAAATATATTTATGATATTAATTAAGAACCTTATTAAATAATATATAACGTCCTATTGTAAATATAAGTATAATATAGTAGATATATACATATATAATACACGCAGCAAAATGTTCAGAAAAAAAACAAAAAAAAATCAACGATATTAACTAAATATTTTGTAATTTTAACTAAAGGATTTGTTACTTTCAATAAAATATTTAACTGTATCAATCAAGTTTGTTTTGTTATCGGCTGATAATTTGTTTACTAAATATTTGGTAAAGTGAACTAACTATTCAGTCAAACCAGCAAAACATTTAGTAGCTCTTTAATCAAATGATTTAGTTAACTACCGGCAAATAAACATTTAGTTGGTTCAACAAAATGTTTAGTTATTTTTAAGTCGAAGTAACACTAACTAAATATTTGTTATTTTAACTAAAAGATTTGTTGCTTGCAACTAAATATTTAGTTGTGTCAATCAAGTTTGTTTTGTTATCGGATGATAATTTTTTTACTAAATATTTGGTAAAGTGAACTAACTATTCAGTTGAACCAACAAAAGTTTTAATTGAAGTGAACTAAACTATTTACTTGTTGGTCCAATTACTCAAAATTAACAAAATCTTTAGTTAGAATAACATAATATTTTGTTATTTTAGCAAAATATTTTATTAACCATATTTAGTTACTTCGACTAAATGTATTTAGTTGTAGTGGCTAAATCGGTTTGTTGGATCAACAAATCTGTTTTCTATTTTGTCGCATTGACTAAAGATTTTGTTGAATAAACTAAATATTACGTGACAAAATCAATTAATTGATTTAATAAAACATTTTGTTGATTGAACTAAACATTTAGTTAAATTAACTAAATATTCAGTTAAATCAACTAAATGCCAATCAACTAAATATATTTAGTTGAATCAATAAAATTTTTTTTTCATTGTAACGGTAAAATCTTTACAAAAAATTTGAATTTTGTATCAAATTTAAGTTTAGTATAACGCATGTACAATCAAAATAGCAAATAAAAAGATATGATATAATTTTTTTTGCATTTAAATTTTTGTAAGTACCGTTTTTGATAGTATACATTTATTAAAAAAAAAGCTTCAATTATTAATTACTAATATAATATATATTTTTAAATGTATACCATAACGGTTTCTATCATTCTTTCCTTCCGATCTTTCTCTCTTTATTTTACCCCTATTATATTATCTCTTTTTGAAACTTTCAACCTCTTCTTCACTCTTTGTTGCTCTCTCTTGCTACCTAAATGTAATCGATTAGGTCGAAAACTCAATCCAATAGTTGGCGGCCAGTACGATGCCAATGCACTCGGCCGTCGACGGCCGCATTCGACCGATGAAATGGAATTACAAACCAATTCCAGACTGCTGTGGCAGAATTTTCCAAGTTTCGGATGGAGAGGAAGATATGTCGCAGACGTATACCACAATTTTAATGACAGCGAGGAATGCGCGTATTCCATTGGCTATTGAAGGTTTTGCGAAGTAATCTATTTTTTAATCCATTACATTTATTTAGTAATCATATGACGAAATATGCATTTAATTAAGATTAGATAATAATATCTTATGAGCCTTAGAATGCTAAATTAAATAAAATGCTAAATAAAAAAGTAATAGATAATTACTTGTAAAATTATGGATTGCCTAATTATAAGTGAAGTTCAGAACAGATATAACAGTTTTGAAATTATATTTTGAAACATGGGAAACGAAGTGTATTGATTGAAAATAAATCGTATCGCGAATATATACAAGTAGTAGATGGATATTTATTTCTACATGTTTACTATTTTGAGTTCATTTAATTTCAATATCTAGTAAATAATGTTTTAACAAATATATTTTTTAAATTATTCAAGAGAGAAGATACCTGTAAATTGATTAAAACAATTTTTGTAAGCATAAATCAAATGTATAAATCTTGACGAGTAGTTTAATATATAAAAATGAAACTTCAAAACGGTTCAACTTTTCTTTTTGAAAACTATGTAGGTGAGCAGAAGATGAACATGAGCCAGAAGCCGTAAATTGGCTAGTGATGTAGCCCAGCCTTCGGTTACTCCTTTATGCCTCGGTTCTTTTTCTCACGTTACTTAGATAGTCTTTAATTCGTCAGACAGGGATGACACTACACTAGTCTTTGACTCGATAGACTGATCTATATTGATTCGGACTTTTGGATGACTTCAACTGGACTGACTCAATTTGCCTTTATCACTGCCTTTTACATAATAGCTCTACTTTCTGAAGAAAACAGTTAGAAATTTTATTTATTCTCGATTTATAGCAATTCTGAAAATCACTCCAGTCCATTGACGTACCATCAGTAGGAAGCGTAACTTAGACGCTCGGGTTTTGATTTTTTCGTCACTTACTACTTTTATCATCATTCGGACATTGATTTAATAGAAAGAGAAACTTCTAAATGATGCACCGAGAAAAAAATTTAGTTGGATCAATGGCCGCGAGGACAATAATTAGCAACAACTGCCCTTGTTCCGTTGACTGAACGGAAAATCTATTGGATTAATTCATTTTTTTTTAAATTAAACGCATCCATCATTAGAATAATAAATATTTTCGTCAAAATATTGTAACACGTTTTTATTAAAATGACTTTAATATTTATATGAAAATAAAAATATTTTTTACTAAAACAATAGTACAGAGGTTAATTTAATGAATATTTTCATTAAGTGAATATTACATTACATAATATATTAAAGTAAATAATAAAAATGTATTCATTTAATAAATAAGTTTCTTTCAATAAACAATAATTCTATTAAAAGAAACTATCGCATAATTATTATTGGAATGGAAGGCACGTTAATAATAATTAAATAACAAATATTCTTTTTATAATATTTGACTTTATTAACCACGAGGAAGGAACGTCTGTCCATAAAGAATGCTGTCTAGAGACTGAGCCATACGCTGCGCTTTTTTTCATATTGGTCACCATAAACTGCATTTCCTCGAACCTTCATTTATGATAGGGTCCCAAGAGTTCTCGTATTCGAGACTCAAAACAATAACAGAAAAACTAAGCTTTATCTTTTCTATGAATAAGAGTGATTTTGGCATCTAGTATTATTAAACCAAAATAAGTGTTAATAAACTAACAATTGTAACAATGAATTGTTGTATTAAATCAACAAACATTGTTCTTTTAAATTTGCAAATCAACGAAATATTAACGATCGATGTGATAATGAATTAGTTCATTTTATATTAATAATAATCACATTAAACTACATAATATAAGGAGAGGAAAGGGGGCGCGGTAGGTGAAAGAGTCGGCGACGTTGGTGACCGGCGCACGACTTTTGTTTACATTCCGAACGTTCTCGAATTCTCGAATTTACATCGCAGCATGGCTAATAACGTTTTTAACCCTTTTCGGCAAACATTTTTCTATTGACTATTCTGGCTTGAAATTTCTTACTCGTGGGTTCTCGTCGTCCTGAGGGTGTTCATAGACACCTGGACATCGTCTAAAGGAGCAGCTCCCGATTTTTTTCTCAATGACCAAGTGCGGGATGGGCTTCCCTGTAGACGACGTCCCGTCGTCCTGAGGGTGTTCCTGGACACCTGGACATCGTCTACAGGAGCAGCGCCCGATTTTTTTCTCAATGTCCAAGATCGTGGTGGGCTTCCCTGTAGACGACGTCCCGTCGTCCTGAGGGTGTTCCTGGACACCTGGACATCGTCTACAGGAGCAGCGCCCGATTCTTTTCTGAATATTAACATAAGCATCCAAACATTAGATATTAGGCCTAGTACACACTAAAAGAATTAGAACAGAAGAATAACAAAAGACAAAGTATATAGACCTTTGCCGGACACTTGCGATAAGGAGTAGGAATATGTAAATAAGGGGGGCGGAATAAGGAAATAGGTAGAACTACAGTGAAAATAAGAAAATAAGACATCTTATTCTTGTAACATATTATTTACATATTTACGTAATTCTCTGTTACTGTAACTAAAACTATTCCTTTTGTTTTATCTACTGTGAAGTCAAATTTATAAAAAAATCGTCTATTATTTATAATATTTTAGAAAATTAGTATTAAATTTATTTATAATAAAAAAAAATGTAATTTATTATAATCATTTAATTGATAAAATGTTATAAAAAATTTGTTTTCTCTTTAAAAAATTAAAATTTAAAAATTAATTATTTTCAACATAAATTCAAAAATTATTTTTCATACAAACATTATTTTTTTATTTAATAGATATAACTAAAATTATTGTTAAATAAACAGTTATGAGATCAAACTAAAAGGAATTTATTTTTTATTTGATACGAGAAATTAATACAAAACGTTTCATGTAAATTCATTATCTAGAGGGTTTGCACTCTTCTCGTAAATAGCTGAATAACTTTCTATAATGTATTTCATGTATTTATTATACAGGGTGTTCGAAATGTTCCGGACCCCCCACTTATAACATAAAGTAAGCATTTTGGAAAAAAATGTTAAATACAAAAGTTGTTAAGTTTTGAAGGTTGAACTAAATGATGACCTTGGATTAGTTATTGGTTATCATTTTCAAGGTCATTTAAAGGTCATCTTCAGTTTTTTAAATAGGGACCCCTATTTTTTATTTCAGATTCTGAAAGAGCACAAAATTTTACATCTGGATATGTACCCACGTTATGGCTCAAAATGACCTACAGAGGTCATTTAGTGGTTAAATGATTATTTAGTAGCAGAAAGCCAAGAAATCCCGATTATTAAGAACTTTGAGCGTACCTGACCAATACTAAAGTAATTTGATTTTGCAAGACAAACTTTATGGTGGCGTTAAATTGACATTGCCCTTGATTTTCAAGGTCATTTGAAGGTTAACTTTAGTTTCCCAAATTAAGCCTCCTAGTTGTAATTCTCCATTTTGTACCAGCGCTAAATTCTGCATTAGGATTGTAGAAGGTGTAATTGACACTGGCGTAAAATAAGCCTTAGGCCAGACAACCACATAACTCGGTCGAGAAAATGATAAATAAAAAAATGTCTAATCAAAATAAGCCTTAGGCCCAACAACTACATACCTCGGGGGTGAAAATGATAAATAAAAAAATGTCTAATCAAAATAAGCCTTAGGCCCAACAACTACATACCTCGGGGGAGAAAATGATAACTAAAAAAATGTCTAATCAAAATAAGCCTTAGGCCCAACAACTACATACCTCGGGGGGGAAAATGATAAATAAAAAAATGTCTAATCAAAATAAGCCTTAGGCCCAACAACTACATACCTCGGGGGAGAAAATGATAAATAAAAAAATGTCTAATCAAAATGAGCCTTATTGCTCAGGCACGGGAGGTACAACTAATTAAGGTAACATCATGGGTGATCCAGCCAACTAAGGCAAGACCATCGGCGGCCCAGCCTACTAAGACAAGAACACTAGCGGCCCAGTCAGCTAAGGCAGGACTATCGGCGGCCCAGCTAACTAAATCAAGACAGTGGACTATTCGCCCAAACTGAATTTTTTTAAAATGTCGTTGACAGGAACTTTTTACAACAACTGTTCAAATTGTTGCCCATTAACAGTTTGGCAATGTGCTAACCGATTGTAAAAGGCTGCGTCAACATTTCGCAAGATTTGCTGAGGTATCAAGTCTATTTCATCAGTGATTCTTTGGCGTAATTCATCCAAGTCACGTGGTTTTATAACATAAACTTTATCCTTCAAGTATCCCCAAAGGAAGTAATCAAGAGGCGTTAGGTCTGGGGACCGAGGTGGCCATTCAATTGTACCTCTCCGCCCAATCCATCTATCATGAAATGTTGCATCTAAATATCGGCGAACATGAATACCGTAGTGTGCAGGAGCACCATCCTGTTGGAAGTAAATTTCGTCCAGATTTCCACCCGTTAAATTCCGTATAGCAGGTATAATTTGGTCTCGAAGCATGTTTTCATACATTGCAGTATTTAAATTACCTTCAATAAAGAAAGGGCCAAGTACTCTTCCATTAAATATGCCAGCCCAAACATTTACTTTTTCAGGATGTTGCGTGTGGTCCGCTCTCATCCAATGTGGATTGATGTTACTCCAGTATCGACAATTATGTCTGTTCACTGTTCCGCTTAACTCAAACGTGGCTTCATCAGAGAAAACAATGTTATTGAGGAGCAAAGGATCATCAGATATCATTTGCATCATTACATCACAAAACTCTACCCTTCTATCAATATCATCTTCAGATAATTCCTGTACCAACTTTAATTTAAAGGATGCCGTTTGTTGAGTTTCAAAATTTTGTGCACAGATGCAGCTCCCATTTCATGCTGTTGTGCACAACGTCTGATGCTGCAATGGGGGTCCTCAATAAATGATTGTAATACGTCTAAGCTCTTTTCATCATTAGACGATGATTTGGATCTACCTGATTTAGGACGATCTTAATACCACCTGTCTCTTCAAAACGTCTAATTGTACGAATTACGGTACTTTTGAAATAGGGTTGTTTTCTTCAACTCTGAATGTTTCATTGAATAAACGCTGTACCTGTTTGTAACCTCTCTCTTGATCACCCCACCCTCGCATCATCAACAAAGATATTCTTTCTCGTTCAGTAAGATGTGCCATTTTTCACTACGATTAAAAGTACAATTATTGAAAATTAATACAATTATCTGAATTTCGAAGTAAGAGAACTTCACTTAACTCTTGAAACAGAAAAGTAAATAGGAGTAAACAATTGTTAATTAACAATTATAAATGAACTGATTCCTAAAAAGAATAGTGAGCAAAATCTTCTAAGGTACAAGTAACGATCCTGAAAATGCTATGAATCATGCGTAGAAACTCGTAACCCTTGCAAAAAAATTATTGCAATAAAAACTGTTTCATCTAAAACGGTTAGATTATTTGCTTTTGAAATTAATAACCCCCAAGTGTCTATGTAGATCATTTCGAGCCATGACGAGCCAGGGTC
>JACCID010000503.1:0-48537 GCA_018906775.1 Sycophila sp. Sp_5
TCCCCCCACACACTCGCGAAATTCGACAATTTATATCGACAGGAAACTGTTCCAAAACGCGTTTAACACATGGTCCTACGAAATTTTTTTTTTCACGGACTTAAAAATATTTCAGGTGATGGGACTTAGTCAAATTCCCAAAAATTCATAAAAAAAAAAATATTTATTTATATCGACAGGAAATGGCCCAAAACGCGTTTAAAAAACATTGTTCTACAAAAAAAAAAATGTCAAGGACTTAGACGATTTCAGAATTTCGAACTTAGTTTTTTTTCTACCATAGTCAGATGACGTTTTGGCGTGATTTATCACCTGATTTATCACCTGACAAATCACTTGATTTATCACGTGATTTTTTGCAGTAGGGCTTGTCAATAAAGCCTTGAATTTGTACACGGCATTCATTGAGGAAACCTGCTGACAATGTCTCCTCATTGAGCTGTTCCTGTATTTCCTTGAGCACAGAAAGGCTTGTGTAGAGCATCGTACTTCAAACTCTCTTGGAGGCCGGTACGAGCGTGTTAATGGTGCCGTCACGGGAGCGAGGCTGAGTATCTCGCGCAACAGCACGATCTGGGTCTACGCTGCCGATGTTGGAGAGTGAGGCAGATCTGGTATGTTTCCCCTTTTTTGCGTCCTGATGTTCTGGCACCTTGAGAGTGACGCCGCTGTTCGAAGGAGCCTTGTCATGATCCACGACGATTTATTTTGGATGAGCAATTAATGAGCGGAAGAATGAGCGGGTATGCAGCTTCTGAGAGTAGCACACGTACACCTGTATCACCATTGTATTAGAGAACAACTTATTCATTTTTACGGACGTAACACTTGATCAAACGCGCCACTGTCGGAAAACCCAAGGCTGGGATGTTCCCGCGTCTAGACGTCTAGCGTCTAGCGTTGCTTTGCACCAAACCTACGCTCGAGCTCCCCCGACCGTTCCGACCGCTCGGATCACCTCGGCTACTCGAGCCACTTAGGCAGCCTTAAGCACTTCGGCCCGCCCAGTGCTCAGGCTGCCCCGGTCTGCGATGGACGCTTTTTTATGGCCATTGAAAATCCTACTTGATTGGTTTCACAAGTTATGGACGCTTTTATCTTTATACTAAACACCTTCATGAAGAGCCAGGTTAAGCATTTGAGTACACACGTGTAATTCGTTTTCTATCTTCGAATAAAAGAAATATAACACTTTTGACAGAAATTAAGGGTACAAAAAAATATTTCGAAATTTTTTGACGATTTTCAACAGGCTGTATCTCAGTAAAAAATGGTCGTACAGGAATCGAAAAAAAAGCTTTTGAAGCTTAAAAACTCTGGTTTTCAGATTTTTAGCTTAATTTTTCAGAGCACGAGCAGTTCTGCATACCTTAGATAAAGCGCAAAATAAAAATTACCCAATTTTTTGTATACTTTTTCTTGCTCTAACGGACATTAAAAATTTTTTCGAGCAAAAATTGAAGCATAGGTCGCATAGCATTTTTATTATCAGCTTCAATTTACTTTTTTTACTAGACCGGATATGACCTTTTGACATTGAGATATCGAATTTTGAGTGCAAAAAGATCCTTTTTCATTCATCTGCCAATATCTTTGGAACTACTGGTCGCCCATTAATCGGACAGAGGATTTTGTTTTCTGCAGATAATTTCCTATAAAAATCTGTAATGGTTAATTAAAAAAAATAATTTTTTCCACCTGTGACGTTAACGTAAAAAAAGAGCAAAAAAATGCCATTTTCCCGCTTTTTGGTTAATCAACGGCATCTTTGTCAATAAGTCTGAAAGCTGAGATCATAGAAAAATTCTTTAGCCTAATGTATCCCGAAGAACCTCCTAAATTTTTAGGTTGATCTGTTCAGCGGTTTTTCTGGATCGATCGATTGAAATTGTTACGTCCAGGATAAGGAATATAGGTCAAATTTATTCGGAAAAATAAATAAACATGTTTCACACAATTTCAAAGATTATAAATTTTAATGGTTAAATACCTTAAGTGGAATTACAATAATTATATAATTTTCAAACGCAAGACGCAATGCTCTAAAGTTAATTCTTTTTAAAATTAATTCATGTACCTCGCAATAAAAAGAGATGCGTAACTTCTTGTATACGGTGGGTCGGGTCTGATGGTCACGGCAGGTAGCGGCGGGGTCCCGCTGTCCCTCGTTTACTCTCCGAGCCGAAGATGTCGATGCTCGCTCGTTCCCTCACTTCTCTCTCTCTCTCTCCTCTCTCCTCTCTCCTCTCTCTCTCTCTCTCTCCTCTCTCTCTCTCAGCGTCTCTCTCTCCTCTTTTCTCTCTCTCTCTCTTTGTGTGACGGGTGGACAGCAGCTTTCCTTGGTTGCGTCGGTGGGTCAGTCGCCTAGCCCGATGTCGGAGTTTCTGCTGCTATCCTTGTCCCTCCAATGTTAAAGAATATGCCGTTGCCCTTGCTCTGCACTTTACCGGCAGGCTAATCGGCGTGTCTGATCTCAAGTCCAGAGCGGGCTGTCTCTCGTACTCTTGTCGATGCTCGGAGAGGCTCGTCCCTGTGCAGACTGGTAGCCTCGTCGATCTGACTGACGTAGATGATAATTACGTGCTGAATAGACTCAATACGACTGAACGGTGTTTTCCCTTAGATTCGGGTTTTTATACTCTTTTATTCCCTTCCATTGATTTTCGGTGGGGTGCACTCTTTTGCTCAATTCTTGGAAAAATTCGGCTACTTAATTCAAGATCATTTCTTGTCAGAAATCGGGATGTGACTAATCTTGTGATTTTGCGCTGGTGTGTGATCTGCTCTTAGGGCTCATTCCCTAGGAACGATGTCTGTGTGCAGTATTTTTCTATTTCGTGTCTTGAATATTGATTAGCATTCGAATATAAATAATTTTTATGCGCTGAAAACTTGATTGTTCTGTGTCTTATTTCCGTAATAAAATTCCTCCGTGATTCACTTCTGAGGCCTTATTTCGTGAGAAAAACGGGTGCGCTCGGTGCGATTCTATTTCCTGCTTTGAATATTGATTAGCTTCCGTTTACGAATTGTCTTCAAATATTTTAATATATCGACGTTGGGAAACCTTCCTCATCTCTTTTATTGCCTTAATTTGTATTCTTTTTACATTTTCCACTTCCTTACGGATGTACATAGAAATTTTGGTAAGTCGTAAAAAGAATCGTGTTTACTATTTTTATTCATTATTGTCTTTCTATTATTCTGTACTTTTGCCCTCATTCCTCTACTTATTATTATTCTACGCTTAATTTCTTTTTTGGACGTAACAAAATTTCGAAAAATTAAGGGAACAGGGTTTTTGTTCCTTAAACTAAGCTTAATTTTTTTAAAAATCAATAATTTCTTTTTTTTAATTGTTACTCAATTTTATGTTATTTAAAGATTAATTAACAACAAAAAAGTCTAATAAATTTTTTTTACATATTTCCAAAATTTGAAAAAAAAAAATTGAAAAAAATTGAAAAATAATTATTTATTCGTTTTTAAGAAAATCAAAGTCTCTAAAAAAATTTTGATTGATGACTGAATAACCGCCGGCATGAGCGTTATCCAAAGCATACCACGTGGAAGTTGCATGGTCGGATTTATGCTTCTTTTGTCCTTACACACATGTGTTAATAATACTCCACAATAATTGAGACCCCGTGGTTCGTCGGCTCCACAGTATTTTATGAATCCAAACTCATTTTCTAAATAGGGTAAGCATGTGAGCGCGCGTGTGCGTTTACGTGTGGGTGTACGTATGCGTACACCTCTCCTCTACTTATAATTACTGCTTGCAATTTTCCTTGCATATTCGAAATGAAATTTCGGATCATCCGTTGGGAATCTGACGCCAGACTCTTATTAAAGCGTTCTCTAATGATGCTCAATTGTTTAAATTTGCATATTTTTTACGCAACCAGTGGCCCAATATGTCCCAGACGTGCTCAATGGGATTCAGATCAGGACTCACTGCAGGATGCTTCAGCAATCTAATGTTGTCTCTGAAAGAATTGGAGAGTTGCATTCGCTGTATGCGGCCTAGCATTATCCTGCATAAAAATAAATCTTCTGTTTCTTGTTAAAGTGTAACGTGGTAATCGTAACGTTACACATCTCTGCATATTAGTTAGTATACGAGCGCCGGAGACGCAGCGCACGGCCAATAGCCGCGTTAGTTACGCTAGGCGAGAGAGGCGCGACGCGACGGCAACACAGCCGAAACCCGAAGCCCCCCGCGAACGCGTAAGTGGGGGAAGAGCCGCGAGTTAGAAAACCAGCGCGCGGGAGAGAATCGCTCTCTCCGCTTGACGACCCTTGAAGCGATAAGACTGACCCAAGGGACGAGACGAAGCCGCGACGACATCACCACGTGGCCGGCACGACTTCTCACTCAGAAACCACATCGGAGCGACGACCTCGCCCCGCTGCCCAGCAGACGAGCAACGTCCACCTGGACACAGCGGCCGTCACAGAGCCGGGGACTGGCACCCGTTATCCGCCCGAAGACATCGAGAGCCGGACATCGCAGCGACGGAGAAGACGCGAGCGTTGCGCTAAGTATCGTTTAGTATTCTCTCTCTCGTCCGCGATAGGTTCGGCGAGTGCGCCGTTAGAGCAGGCGCGATTCAGGCTTAAGAGCCGCGACCAAGAGTCGCTCATTGTAAATATTAAGACCTAAATAAACTAGCTTTAATTGTTACCAAATCTTTCAATCATTCGGAGTTGCCCCGATTACCTCACGGCCCGCTCCCTCGAGTTAGCTCGGCTCGCGGATACCCGTGATTTGTTCGTAAGTGAATTGGCGCAGGGAGGCTTAGGGGCAAGAGAGCACGAGACTCCAAAAGAATTAGAGCCGCGGACCCGATTCATTTCGCATACGTGACAAAAGGTAACACATGAGCTCGCAAGATTTGGTGAATATAACGCCTAGCATTGAGAGTATCTCGAACAATTACTACAGGAGTTCGTGAATTCCGTGAAACTGCAGCCCAAACTATCATCAATAAACAATCATCTATAATTTTTCATTGACCAGATTACATGGTCGCGAGCATACTGTAAATGAGTTCTACGATGTGCAACGGTCAACATCGGTCCACGGGCAGCAGTTCTAACACGCAGTCCAGACTCGTGAAGACGATTTATTACCGTCGATCGGGAAATGTTTCGCTGGTTCCGGCGTTGTCGTTGTTGCTGTTGTTGTTGTTGTCTTTGTTGTCGTAGGTTTGAAAACTTTTGGGTGATGTCGATTGCTGGAACGAAAGGATCATGAAGAGCTTGTCGAATGATTGCTCGGTCGTCTCGATAAGTCGTTGCATTATGTCGGCCTTGTCCATATGCTGTTCATATGCATTTACGAAACAATTACGCCGAGTCGTTCACCAACCTGCCGATATCTGTACCCCTCCTGAACAAAAGTTACTAGCTGAACGACTTTTGAGGCAGATAAATGTCGCCTGGGGGACATTAAGGCGTAAATTGGATTTGAAAAGCTGCTGTCAGTAATTTTTTTTTTTAATTTACGAAAAAGGTTTATTTTGAAAAAAAACTGTTGGTTGCTTTTTTTTATATCGAAAAATTTGAAAATTTTTCAAAAAACTGTTTAACACGTGATGACTGCAGAAAACGTAAGAAATTTGTTGCTTACAATTTCGCACAACGAGTACAGTGCGCACCTTTACTTTAAATTTACATATTCAAGAAAATATTTTTAGGGAAAATAAAGATTTAAATGTGTCCATAGTTTGAGCGAGATAAGCCAGATACGGCCTCTTAACTTTTTTTCAATTTTCTTTTTAAATTAAAAATTTTTTTTTCAAATTTTGGAAAATTTAAAAAAATGTTGTTTGGACTTTTTTGTTGTTAATTAATGTTTAAAAAACATAAAATCGAGTGACAATTAAAAAAAAAAGAAATTATTGATTTTTAAAAAAATTACACTTAGTTTAAGGAACAAAAACTCTGCACAGTGATCCAATTTCCTAAATTTCGCGTCAAATTCAATTTTCCAAAGTCTGGAATGTATTTACATAATTTTTGCTTTATTTTATAGATAATATAGTATCAGAAAATGCAAATCAGCAGAAGATTTGTCCTTCGATTTATTTTCGAAGAATTTTCCTCTCTAGGTTGATCTTGGAAACGAGGTGAGGGTAACTTGGACCGCACAGACAAGACCTTGTCTAAACGTAGAAATGAACGTAGAATGCGAATATTTAATTAAGAATAGGGATTCCCGTAGGAATTCCCGTAGGGATCCCCGTAAGGAAAGAAAAGTCTGACCAAGAATTGACCTTGGGGATAGAATGAGGGTCCCATGAACCCTTACACATGTTACATTACCTGAACGTAAAATTTCCCGCCAAATCCAAATCTGCCATAAAAAATAGGGGTTCCTATTTAAAAAATACTATTGATCTTCAAATAACGTTGAAAATAGGATTTAAGGTTAAAACTAACTGAATGGACAGATGGCCACCTTTGTACCAAACAACTTTTGTAAGAATTTATGTTTTACCCTTTATTTTATAAGTTATTTGAGTGGATCAATTAAAATGTCTCACCCTCTATATTTTATTTGATGTCATATTGCGGTATAGTTAGCATCCCCATTAATCTTTCAGTCAGAAATTTGCATTTAGGTACGTACGTAAGAGCTTTATGATCTGTTCTAATAATCGTAAATAAACCTAAATAAATGACTTGACTTTCTAAGCCTCAGACAATGACAAATAATTCTAATTCCGTTGCGAAGTAATTAATTTCTGCTGATCTAAGAGCACGGCTTACACAATACACTATTTTGATTTTTCCGTTATTATCTCGTTAACTAAAAACTAGCACCAACCTGAATTTACTTGCGACCACTGTTAACCAAAAATGTCCTCCCTTGTTTGAATGATAGAGCAATGTGTTTTAACAAAACAGATCGCTCATCTTGTTAAACGCATTTTCATGTTTCGTTTTCCATTCCGATTTGGTACCTTTATGAAATAATTCTCTTAATGGTTGAGATACTTCTGCTATCTGATTTGTAAATTTAGGACAAAATCCTACTAATCCCAGAAATTCTTTCAACTGCTTGACTTTTCGTGGTGACAAGAACGCCTATATTCCTTGTATATTTTCTGGGTCAACAAGAATTCCTTTAGGTATTATTATGTGTCCTAAGAGCATTTTATCATACAAAAATTTCATTCTTTCAAAATTGCCTCATGCTTCTAGCTACTTACTTTTGCAAGAGCTGCAATGCTTATTTTAGAGCCAAATGGAATTACTATGAACTGGTATATTCGTCATCTGTAGCAAAAAGTTATGTGTTGACGACTCACTTGCTCCAAGCTTGCTTGCCAAAATGATGAACGAGAGTCGACTGAACTCATAAGATAATTTCCACCAAATCTTTGAAAAACTCTTCAATTTATTCTGTTCCATCGTGACTATTAAAAATTCTGTTATTTAATTCTGGCACATCAAGACAAAAACGAACTAAACCTTAAAGGTACAGTACAATGGATTTACATACGCACTCTCGCTATATTCAATTACATCAAAATCCATCATCTTTTGGATTTGTCTATCAACCATATCGTACTGAATCCGATACTGAAATGGTATGGGATAGGATTTATAAAAGTACATGGATATATTCAAAATTTTAACCTTTCAATGGAAGTTTTTAAATTTTCTGGTCGTTTTCTAAACAACTCTCTAAACTGAATGAGATGTTTTTTTAATTCTCTTCTTTGTTGAGCATTTTTAAAACTTGTTTGATTCAAAATAAAGCTTTCTTGAAACTGAAAGGCTAAAAATGTAAAATATATGCTGTGACGCAAGTGAGGTTACTTTTCCAAATCAAACAGTTCGAAATTTTCTTTTGCAGTCGGATCCTCATAACCTTTCTCATTTATTTTATTTACTGTAGAATATTCTAACGCTCGATCGGTTAAAATAATTTATAAAGTTTATGTTATTACATTTTGAAGAAATCGTTTATACAGGGTAATTCATTTTAATTGCCCCAGGCAAATATCTCGAAAAGTACGGAAGATGGAAAAAAACGTTAAATGTAAAAGTTGTAGGGTTCAGAGGGGGAAATTGGTATTTAAAGTTTTTCTCAACCTTTTTTTTTTCAAGATATTGGCATACGAATTGTGTAGACAGCTTGATTTGACCTTGATGCGACTGCAGAGGTCAACTGGACTCCATGACATAACATCATGTTTGAATGTAAAATTTTCCGCTCTTCTAATTTCCGAGGTCAAAAGTTGGTGTTCCTATTTAAAAAAACTACTTTGACTTTGAAATGACCTTGAAACTTGACCCCAAGCTCATAGTCAAGGTCACCATTGGATTTCCCCCTCTGAACCCTACAACTTTTTCCTTTAACGTTTTTTTCCATCTCCCGTACTTTTCGAGATATTTGCCTGGGGCAATTAAAATGAATCACCCTGTATATATTACATGTTTGCTATTTCGAATTTATTAATATGAGCTTTTAATACTAAACTAAAAATATTTTTTAGAAGGTTTTCTCACTAAATTTTCTGCAGAATTGAGCTGTACACAATTTTATGATAGTTTAAAAAAATTTTAAATTTAAAATGTTAATTACTTTAGCGTACAATGTACACTTACCTAGAACAAATTCTTATAGAATATTTCTTAAATGTTAAAAGAAAATATTACTTCAAAGAAGGAATTATCAAAAACTAATTTCTCAAAATATAATATATATTGTGACGCGAGGTACTGCCGTGTACCTGCGCGTCGTCGCGAGCTGGCGCGAGCGAGGTGAGGCTAGGGACATATTGGAAGCTCGAGAGATTCCCTCGAGCCGTCATCGCGGACGGACGCGTGCGCGTGTGAGACCTGGTGAAAGCAAGCGACAGGAAGCCGACGACGGTAGATGAGCGAGCAAGGCGAATACGAGGAAGCAGCCGAGGATTAGCGGAAGCGGCTGCGAAACTGTGAGTACCGCCCGACTATTTTGTTGCGAGTGTGGGTTCGTACCGGCGGGAAGTCGAGGAGCGCTTCGACTCCAGGACAAAGCGTTGTCCGACGCGTGCACGAAACTTGATTCGTTCGCTCTCTCTTTCTGTCTCTCCGTTAGATCCCGATCGCGGGCTCTCGTGCGGTAAGAGTAGGGGCTCCCGTAGACGAGCCGCAGCATAGTTGCATATCGGGACCTCGAACACGAGCTCGAGGTCAGATTTGTCGCGTGTTGCGTGGAACGGGCAAGCAGCACACATCTGTTTGTTTACGCAGGGCAAAGTCGCCGCTCTGCGTAAACTCCGCGGATCGCGCGATCAGATGGCAGATTCTCGGCGCGGCCGAGAATTTGTAGGAGCGCGCGTGGCTTCGCTCGGCCATACTCGGGCGCGTTCGGAGCAATCGGCTCGCGCGCCCGATCCTACTAACCTCCCAGGGACGCGGTCATTTGTAATTTCATTTACGGAGGCAATAAAGGCCTCAGACTTGCATCTTACTTGTTCGTGTCATTATTTCGAGTACTCCGCGGGACTACTCGCTACACGGTTCTTATCCTAACCTCCCGAATACCGCCACTCTTCCGTAGAGCTGGGCGGCCGGCATCACCTGTCCAGGAGGACAACAGCTACGCGAGCGCCAGAAACGCGCTCGCATTCCAGCACGCGAGTACGAGAAGCGAGAGTACGGGCTTACTTTCGCGTTGTACACGGGCCGCAGCGAGTGAGTTTGCCGTCGGGTGCTCGCGCGCACGCCGAGGTAAGGACCTTACGGGGCACTCGTGTGTGTCCCATTGCACCCGCCTCGCGGAGAAAAGACTCCTCCGCGAGACGAAATAAATAGCAAACACCACGTTACAATATTTATAATAATAAATGAAATTATCGTAAGATAATTTTATGGAAAGCATTCGATAGCGTGGAACAAGAGCTTTAATTTCCATGTTCAGCATATTTCTCTACGCTAATTTATGCTTTTATGGCACTTTTTGTGAAAGCTATCTATTTTTAAGAAAATAAATTCACATAAAAAAATAATGATTTTTCTTCATCCAACAGCAGAAAGTGCATACTTCCAGGACTAATTTCAGACTTGGAATAGCCACTTTTATGATCGATTCAAGCAACGCGTGCCTCTAATTGGTTACTGTTTTTCTGAGGCTTGCTCCACTGTCAAAATAAACAAATTACTTCCAATATAACGTTCGCACAAGATAGTGCCGGTACAAGTAAATTGAAATGTCTGATACCGAAGATTCCGCAGACAAAGAAAAAATCGTGCAAATTTTTGATGTAGAAGCAAAATTAATTGTTCAAACAACAACATTACCTTCAAACCTTATCAAAATATGGATTTGTAAATTGTACGTTTAACAACTGTATATTTAATTTTGTACCTTATGAATATGAAGATAAAAAATAAAAATAAATTCCTTGTAAAACTAACATAAAATAGGTATGCGTAAGATCTATATTCCTCTTGAGAATTTCTATTAAGAATTCTGCTACTTATGTATTTGCTTTTGATACTCGCCCGACATTTGCTGAACCGAGGCGCAGCCGAGGTTTTGCTGGTCGGGGCATATGAAACTTGTGATTGTGAAGTCTAACTTGATTACTTGTTTTAATATATTCGGCCTAGGATGAAGAAAAATAGTATACGACACATGGACAGAATATTGAATACCCTGGCGGTTTTGCCTCGCAGTCATAACCTCGCCCGCCAGTATCTTCAACTTTCTGGCCTAGTACCGTATTATAGTCGATAGTCGATAGTCGATAGTCGGTCAAAGGTGGAGACGCACCGGCTGCCCCTGCTCGGGGACGTGCCGTTTCGTGCGTAGGCCAAAGCCCCAATGCGCTTTGCCTCCTTGTGTCATCATTCCGAATATCGCTACCCATTCAAACGTTCCTATATCCTCGCGTTCGAAAACGATTGACCCGGTATCCTCTTACCTTCCCTTGCCTGTAGGCTGGATCTGATCCTTTTTATTAGGCCTATAAGGCCCGGTACACTAAAATGCCTAACATCTTCGGGCTCTAGTGTGAAGTTCCCATACACCGTCCGCCTAACTCCCATAAGTCTAGGGCAGTCGCACAGAAACTGCGCGGGGGTTTCATTTGCCTCACCGCAGAGCCTGCAGAGTTTCCTGATCGTTTTTCCTATCCTATATTTGTGGTATTCCAAGTCACAGTGACCCGTGAGTCAGATCACCACTAGCCTGATCTCCCTTCTTTCGAATTTGATCAGCTCTGCTTTCCAGCTTCGGGGTGCTATCTCATCAATGATGCTTTTGATGTGTCTGCACCCCTGGCTGTCGCGCTATCCTTTGCATTGTTCCGTTTCCACCCATTTCTGAATTTTTCTTTTTAGGTGGCAAAGCGGTATGGCAACCTTGGTATCGGTTGCTCTAATTCTTGCCGCTCCTCTTTTCGCGGGTCTATCTGCCTTTTCATTGCCTAGTACACCCGAGTGTCGCGGGACTCACTTTAATTCTACTTCACACCTTTTCGCAAGTTTATCTAAAGCATTGCGATACCTTTTCACATCCAGCGAGGTTACCTCTACTTTACTAACACTTAGGAGTGCTGCTCTTCTGTCCGACTGTATGGTGACCTTGCGGTCTCTCCATTCCTTCTCTAGCATATGCTCTACGCAACTCCTGATAGCTTTGATTTCCGATTGGAAGACCGTTGCATGGTCTTCCAGGGAAAACACCAGCTCTGTGCTAGTTCCCTTAAGCCACGCCGCGGCTCCTGTTTCTTTTTCATTTTTGGACCCGTCAATAAACCAGAGACTAGCTCCCGTTTCCCGCGGATTGACCTCTTGCTTTGGCTGAATCCCGAGTTTGAACTTCCTATCAAAGAAGAATTTTCTGAGGGTTCTGTCAAGTTCCTGGTTGTTGTTAAGGTCCACTGACTGAACCAGTTCATTGTCCTCATGTTCGGCTATAGCCTTTGTTGACCTAATCTTGGCCTTCAGGGCAGCCGCTCTTATCATCAGCTCCAATGGGGAGAGATCAAGTACCATTTCAAGTGCTTTTAAAGGTGTCGACTTCATCACCCCCGTGATGCCGCTCATAACTAGTGCTTGCATCCTGTCTAAGGTTGCCGCTCCTGTTTTCAATCGACATCTTGGCCACCAGGCCACTGCTCTATGCATCAGCCTTGGCCTTAGTACGGCCGTATACAGCCATTTCAGCATTATAGGCTTGAGACCCCAGGTTGCAATAAAAGTTCTTCTGCAGGCCCAGAAGCTTGCTAAGAAGCAGTCCTTCTTTGTCTGCAGATGTCTGCTCCAGTTAAGCTTGGAGTCGAATGTCACCCCCAAGTATTTTACTTCTTTGGCTAGTGACACCTCGTCCCCAAATAGCTTAAGGGGGCCAGCCTGGGTTAAATTGAAAAAAATACACTTTCCAATTTAATAGGTATAACAATTGTATTCATCACTTTTGATTGCTGGAACTTTTTAAAAAAATTACATATACGGTTATTGTAGACACTTTTTGTCCAAAATATTAGGCAATTACTAATATTTTGCACGAAAATGGACAAAAAGTGTCTACAATGACCGTATATGTAATTTTTTTCAGAAAAGTGATCCGATACATCTGTAGTGCAGGTAATGAAGAGTATTTTAAACCTGGTCCGGTGACATATAAGTTATTTTATTGAGAGAAAAGCTATGGTAAGTGGACAAATAAATAAAAATTTTAAATGTTTTTGATGAAACAATACTAGAGGTAAAGGACACTATTTGGGTCTTAATAATGAATAAATAGCTTAAAGTGTGCGAGTAGTTAAAGTGTAAAAAGTTCCAGCAATCAAAAGTGATGAATAAAATTGTTATACCTATTAAACTGGAAAGTGTATTTTTTTCAATTTAACCCAGGCTGGCCCCCTTAATTGATCCTAAAGGTTTTACCTTGTACCTGGTGGTGAAATTCACCAGAACTGCTTTATTCGGGTTTACGGATTGTCATTGAGTCTCCTTAATATTTCGTCTATCACGAGGGACCATAGCGTTAGTGAAAGCACGACACCTTGTGGACAACCCTTGGTTGCGCGCCCCCCTCGTTTCACTTCACCCCATCCTGCCTCAATCAATCTATCACGTAGAGTGTGACTAATCCATCTTACCAGGCCCGTTGGCACATTGTGCCTCCGTGCCCCTTGGCAGATGCTTCTTTCGGCGATAAAGTTAAAAGCTCCTTCCACATCCAGGAAGGCTGACAATACCATCCCTGTTATTTTAATACCTTTTTTTATTCTGGTTACCGCTTCATTCAGCGACGAGTCCTCTGATCTTCCTTCCCTATATGCATGTTGTGTCGGATACAGAGGGTCATTAGCCAGTGGCCCATTCCTCGTGTGTCGGTCGACTAACCTAACCAAGGTTTTGAAGACAAATGAAGTCAGACTTATCGGTCTGTAATCCTTTGCCCTCATATAGACCGGTTTACCTGGTTTAGGTAGGAAGACCACTTTGGCTTTCCTCCATTCATTTGGTATGTAGCCTAGCGAGGCTTGTCTTATAGATACCCATTAGTGGATCCACCAGGGTATCTATACCTCTCTGTAGCGTTGCCGGTACAATGTCATCTAGCCCTGGCGACTTATGCGGTTCAAACGAACCGATAGCCCACCTCACCTTTTTTTCTGTAATTATTTGTTCAGCCATTTCCCAATCCGGTATTGCATCCGGCATGGGTGATGTGCTCGGCTGATCGTCCTTTATCAGCCCCGAAATGAGCCACTCTAGTGCCTCATTTCCGTCGGCTGCCCATTCCCCCGAGGGAGTTCTTATTTTAGCCGAGGTATTGGTTGTAGGCCTTGCAAGGAAGCGGTTTAGCCTTGCTACCTCGGGTACTCCATCTAGCTCCTGACAGTAGCGCTTCCAGCCGTCTCTTTTGGCTAATTCGATCGCAAGTTTGTAGCGTCTTTGGGCTGCCTGAAAGGTTTCCCTTTCCGCTGCTCCCTTGCGCTTGCGCCACCTCCTTAGGAGTTTCCTAATTTCTCTCCTCTGGGTTTCCAGTTTTAGATTCCACCAAGGTGCTCCTTTTTTACTTTTTTTCTCTTTCAGCTTGCAGCTACCCTTAAAGGCACCTACTATAGCGTCCTGGATTTGTCTGCAGACTGTCTCTATCTCCTCCGTTGTCGTGGGTGTAGCCACGACTCCAGCTAACCTTTCTTTTAACCGTTTGAGGTATAGACCCCAGTTAGTTTTCCTGCGGTCTCTCCATTTTTGTACCTCTCCTTTTACTTCCTCTAGCCCGAACCGGGTCGTCCCATGGTCCGACATTGAGACCTTTCCCGAGACTCTTCAGTCAGAGACCATGTGACTGATTCCCCTCGACGCCAGAGTGATATCTAGGACTTCCTCTCTTACGGCATTTCTGAAGGTTGGGGTATTCCTCCTGTTCAGTATGTCCAGTTCCGTAGAGGCCACATATTCCAGTAGGGCTTCACCCCTGCTGTTACAATTTGCCACAGCCACTCAGGCCAGTCACAATACCTTTCGCGTTAATCCATGGTTCCATCGTTCCATATCCATAGTAATATACTATTTCAAAAAAATTTTGTAAGAAATAAAGATATATATATATATATTATATGTATATATATTCTGTACATAGATTACGTATACATATTTTCGGATTAAAAAAAAAAAAAATTTTTTCACTTCTCTATTTTTCTATTATGTTGAGTTTCAAAAATTAGAAAGCGAACATGTTAAAAATTATAAAATGGTAGTTTTATAACAAAAAACTATATTAAACGGAAATATACAATTTATTCCATTTTCAGGTTTAATAATAATCAACATATTACAGTAAATAATAAATTATTAACTCGTACCGACACACTCTTACATATTTGACTCTTCAGAAAAGCCACCTATGGCCTCTAATAGCTGCTTTGCAAATTTAGGGCATTCTAGCAACAAGTTTTTCGAGAACAGTATTGTCAATCGCATTCCAGCAATTTTTAATGCACTTCCACCAATCCCCCACGTTAAATTTTGCTCTCTCCGACTGACGAATTCTTCGATCAAGCTCGTCCGACAACAATTCTATGAAATTTAAATCCGGCGATTGAGGTGGCCCAACCATTCTCCGCAAATGCCAGATTTATCTTTTATGCCTAAATAATCCCTGCAATAATTTGACGAATGTTTGGAGTCATTATCTTCTAGGAAATGAAAAACTTTTCCAATCAAACGTAGCCCAGATGGAACCGCATTATATTGAAGAACTTTATGATAGATCTTCTTATCCATTATTCCTTCTATACTCTTTATATCACCAACTTTTCCACCGGCAAAACATCTCCAAACCATTACGTTGTCATTAATATGTTTCACCGTTGGTGTAATATACTCTTTCAGAAAGCGTTCGTCTGGGCGATGACGTAAAAAGACTCGACGCTTACTTCCGAAAAATTCAAATTTCGATTCATCTGTCCAAAGCACTTTCTTCCAGACTCAAATAGTCCAACTACTATTCTCGCGTGTCCATACTAAACGTTTCTTCTGATTCACAGATCTGAGAAGAGGTTTTTTTACTGCAACGCCTCCATTTAAACCAGCTTTTATTAGGCGACGTTTAACTGTTGATGCACTAAGCGGGGACGCTTTGCTTCTGTTAACTTCAGCCGTTATTTCAGGAACAGTATTTCTTCCATTACGTATACTCAAACGTACAATATACTTATCTTCTTTTACTACAGTTTTTTTTGGACCTGATCCTTTGCTATCAAAATATAGAAAGGGGCATGTTCAATTTAGTAGCAATTTGTCGATAAAAAAGACCTTGATCGCGTAAAATTAAAGCCTGGAAACGTTTTTCTGCACTAGCTTTCTTCAAATTTCGTTGTTTTGTTTCTTTGTTATGCTGATTCAATGTATGTTCATTTTTCTTCGATACTACTTTGAAAACAGTGCAATAAGAAATATTCAATTTCTTTGTTATTTACTCATTTTCAACTGTGGACATTTTTAATATTTTATGTACACACAGCTTCAATCATTCACTGCGTCATTGTCGCGAAAGTTCTGAATGACAACATAAATATAATATGTATATTAGAAACAATGTTATTATTTCGAAAAATCATTATTTTTCGTGGTACATTTATTTTCTCAAAAATAGGACGTTTTCACAAAAAAACGCCATAAAAGCATAAAAAATTAGCGTAGAGAAATATGCCGAACATGGAAATTAAAGCTCTCGTTCTACGCTTTCGAATGCTTTCTACAAAATTATCTTTCGATAATTACCAGAAAAACAGTAAGTGATTAAACGAAACTTGAAAAAATACTGAAAATACGTTGTCTTACAAATGGTTGCAGGATTCGAAAAAAAATTTTAAAAATAAGCGATTAATATAGAAAAAAGTATTTTCTCTCTACTTTAAAATACTTTTTTTTGTCTCTAGCTCACTTAGAAGCTGCAATATTGTAATTTATAAAATTTTTATTATTTCGTCAAGCGTTCAAGAACTTTTGAAGGGTACTGCATATTGTAAAAAATTTTAAAAATTTACAATTTATTTCCTTTTTTTGCTGAATATTTTTTTGAACTAATTTTTATTTATTTATTTATTTATTCCCAGTAGCTACATATGCTCAATTACAAAATAATTGATACAGATAAACAAGTTACAAAGGTAACCCAGCAGAGGAAATTTTTCCTGTTTGCTGGCCTGGCTCGATATAATACTATTACTTAAACTAAATGGAAAAGTATTAAAGAAATAGAAAATAGAAAATAGAGAATAGAGAATAGAGAATAGAAAATAGAAAATAGAAAATAGAAAGGAAGGAAAGTAACAACGTAAAGATAGTGGTGGGGGGTTTTACAAAATAATGCGCCGTCTTTATGCCTAGTAACATCGTTACTAGGTAAAAACTATTTGCTAAATCTTGTAAAACCCCCAATCTTGTTGGTGTTGAATCTATTGTTGTCATCTCCAATATCTAATTAGCATCGCACTTGCTTTTGTGTACATCTCTGTTGACGCGTTTCTTCTTCTTTTGTAGGCTTCTTTTTCAAAATTGTTTAGTTTCTTCGGGCAAGTTAGCCCAACAGCACAGGTTACTCTGAAGTGTGGAAAAATTTCTTTGTGTTCTTTGCTAGAGTAGCACTTACAAGATGATGTGAATATAATTCCGTCTAGATTAATAATGTCTAGATTTTTATTTTGTCTCGAGATAGGTTGCATAGAATTTGTAAATGCTTGAATCCCTCTATATCCTCTATCGAAGTATAGATATGCATTATTATTTCCTATGTAGTTGATATCACCATAAGACATTCTTATTTTTTTTTTTGGTTCTTCAATTTTGTTACCTGGAGGATTCGGACTCGGTTTCTGATATATTTTGTTCGTGTTGGAGTCAGCTATTTTGTCTATTTTTGAAAATACCTCTTCTATTGCATGGTTTGATTTACTATAATTAGTCTTTCTAATTACATTTACATCATA
The DNA here is from genome assembly GCA_018906775.1 of Sycophila sp. Sp_5. Taxonomy (NCBI): domain Eukaryota; kingdom Metazoa; phylum Arthropoda; class Insecta; order Hymenoptera; family Eurytomidae; genus Sycophila; species Sycophila sp. Sp_5. The sequence goes on from JACCID010000503.1 coordinate 17,463, forward strand.
CTTTGTAATTGATATTGGGTTTAGAAAATGTATGTGTTTAATACCTTTTATTTGCGGATAGTCACAGGACACACATTTTTCTTTGATGAATTTTTGTTTTGAATTTGAATGTAAATTATTAACATTATTTTTAATTAAAATTTCTGCTAGTTTAGTTATTGTGATGATTAGATTTGTTTTATTTTTACACATTTTTTTCCAATTATAGTTTGACATTCGCCTATGTGCTCTTTTGTGGTGTTGATTGCAATTTCCATTGGAACATATATAAGTTCTAATATCTTGTACTAGTTTCACAGTCTTTATCCGATCTTCAAGGACTTCCAATGTAAGATCAGAAATGTCAGTCTCATTTACTTGTAAACAATAATTTGCAATCAAAGTATTTATTGATTTGTTGTTCCTCAATTGTATTAATAATAAGTTATTAATTTTTTGACAGTCTATACTGTTTTCTATTATTGATTTGTTCTTATCCATTGTCTGATTTTTGTTTTAATGATATTTTTGCTTTTAAACTCTTTGAATGCATTCGGTAACTTATTAAAATTTGTTACTGCCCTGATGTAGCTATTTTTTATACTTATACTTCTATGTCTTTTAGGCATTTGGATACTTCTTTTTCTAGTTACGGTATCTGAATCTAGAAATTTTTGTTGCATTTCTTCAAAATAGTACAATAACAATAAAATACAATACAATAAAATTCACAATTTGCATATTTATCTTTTACACTATTGCACTGTATCGCAGAATGATTTCCCGCACATTTATAACATGTGGCTTCATTCGTACATTTCTTGTAACCGTGGCCAAATTTCGAACATTTTGGACATGGATTTGTATTTATTTGATCAAAAACTCTACAGTTTTGATATCCCACAAACACTTTGTTTTTATTTTCACGAATGTGCTTGTAAATAGCTGATGTCACTTCAATTACTGCACTTATTGTGTTAGTTTTTTGATTAAAAAATGTATGTAATACTTTACACTTTTCTTCAAAATTATCAAAATTTCTCGAATTAATGTCTTGCTCTAGATCATCATTGTCTTTAAACATTTTATCAATATTTATAATTTTTACAATCGGTTTTTTTATTTGCGTTTTTTCTACTTTTGCACTGTTATTTAATTTATTGCACAATATTTTTTCAATTGAATTAACACTCTCTTCATTCATACAATTAATGATAATAGTGTGCTTATTTTTCTTAAGCACACTTTTCGTTTGAATAGATTTATCTTTTATTAAGTAATGTATTACTTCTTTTTCTAGGTTAATGTTACTGTTATTATTTGTGTTTTTTTATATTCAATTTAGGTACTCTTTTAGTTTTTGGTTTTGTGTTTATTAATATTTCTGCGTAGGTGCTTGTTAGTTTGGTATTATTAATCTCTTTTTTAGATTGTTTTTCCTTTTTAAGCAGGATCTTTCTCCCACTCAAAGGTGGTGGCAACAAAAACATCGCCACAAGATCTGCAACGGCAGGGGGACAGCAGGGGGATTAGGATACTGAATGGCTCGCCCAGATGCTACGAAAACTAGTCAGGAAGCTTCGGGGACTTTCTTTTCAAGGAGTAGGCGGTATAGATCATCCGAACGTCTCTGAGGAGGAAAACCTGGAAACCAGATGGTGGCTATAGGTGGAAGTGGCAGGTTTCTACTTCCACGCTCTGTACGACGCAGGCGTGTCCGATACTGGAACTTATGCCAAGCGACCATACAGGTCCTAAGCTCGCTAATGGTAGCACAAGCTCCTTTTCACGATAGGTGGCATAAGCAGAGATATTAAAGTACCGATCATTCCCGCAATTGACGCGGACTGACACTTGGGCACGAATTTCATAAGGGTATTCGAATCAGTACACGATCCGCGGTCAAATCAAGTGACGTTGATGAACGACAACGTCAGGGTCGACCTCTAATCGGCATCGGTCAAGGAGGTCGACATGGCCTCAATTAGAGCAGTGGGCTTAGGCCACGTGACCAAGGAGCAACGGGTATAAGCGAGGCACTTGTCCACGAGCTTGTCAGAGAGGAACCGACCACGCCAGGGTGTTCCACGTGGGTGACCCATATGACTGATGTGGGGAGACCCGTAGGGAGACGGGCCTAACTATCAATAGGCAGAAAAGCAACTTCTGTCAATGCGAAGTTAAATACCTGGGGGTGGTACGGCATTCAGAAGGGTTCCGCCATGACCAGGGAAAATGAAGCCGGTACTGGAGTACTCGGCACCGAAGAATGTCAAGCAGCTAAGACGTTTCTTAGCGTGGCATTGTGGAACAGGAGGAACTTTATGCAACTTACGAAGAAGGAGCGTAACTTTGAGTGGATGGAGGTGCAACACTCTGTATTTGAGCAGATAAAGCCACTTATGCGGTGAGCCTTGAAGCTGCAAGGACACCGATTCACGGTTGAGTACAGAAAGGGTGCGCTCATCCACGTCCCGGAAGCCATTTCTCGTATGTACGAGGAAGAAGGCGAGGAAACGCCGGTGGCTAGTGTCTCATGGAGCGAGGTCTCACAGGACGAATGTTACCTCCAACAGTTAAAACAGCAAAAATTGCTATAAAATATACAGTGATAGAAGGTTTCATTAAAATAAAAACTCATGTGATATCTGTTCGTCCTCTAGTGGTAATGCTGACCTCATACTTTGATACATATCCGAACGTAGAATTTTCCGTTCTTTCCGTTTCCGGTAAAAAAATAGGGGCTCATATTTAAAAAAACAAACCTGATCTTGAAATGACCTTGTAAATGAGGTTCAAGGTCAACTCCAGAGTCACCACCAAACTCCTCGTTGAAAGTTACATTAGGTCTGACCTTGGTTATTTTATTTTTGGCCAAGCCTTGACGGAAACCTAGGGGTTTCCATACTTTTTCCCCATCCTGTATATGGTTTCCCTCTACCAGCTGGAATGTGTCCGCAACCTCGTGAGAAAAAGAGAGTATCTTCCCGAATAGCTTAATGGGTCCCGTTTCGCTAACCTTGTATTTGGTGGTGAAGTTTATTAGAACCGTTTTTTCGAAATTAACGGGCAGTTCAACTTCATTACTCCAAGCCTCCACTATTCCTAATGCGAAATTCATTAGGCCTGACAATGTATTCGCGTCCTGTCGTTTAATCAGGACATGACTCTTTAATATGCCAACTTCGTTTAGCCTAACTAGTAGCTCGTTCATAACAAGAAACGACTTGGTGTGCGAGAGGACTCCTCCTTGTGGACAGCCTCTCCTCACCCGGCCACTTTCTGCCGCAGATACTCATTGTACTTCCACAACTCTTCCGACTAGGGAGTTGTGCAGCCACCTGACAAGAGACTTGGGGATGCCATGTCTCTCTGCTCACTAGCATATACCCCTACCTGTTGTGAAATTGAAAGCATCTTCTACATCCAGGACGGCAGTCAATACCATACCTTTATTTTTCAACCCTTTCTTGATTCTATCGGTAGCCTCGTCAAGTACAGAGTCCACTGACTTTACCTCTCTATATGCATACTGCGCAGCGTGCAAAGGACGAGCCGTCAGGGCTTCATCCTTGATTCCCCAGTCCACCAATCTCTCCAAGGCTTTAGCATAAAAGACGTCAGGCTAATTGGTATCATGTTCTTTACACTCTTATGAGCCTGTTTCCCAGGTTTGGATATAAAAATAACCTTAACCTTCTTCCATTCGGTCAGCACATAGCCAAACGCCAGACAAGCCTTAAATACTTCTGTCAGTGCTTTCAGCAATACATCCACTCCCTTTTGAAGTAGAGCTGGAAAAATTCCGTTGGCTCCTGCTACTTTATAAGGTTCAAATGAGTCAATGGCCCATTTAATCCTATTCGTTGTTATGATTAGTTACGCAAGCTCCCAGTCTTATACAAGGAACTCAACTGGTGGTTGCTCAGGCGGATCTCGTGAGTCTAGTTCGGGAAAGTGGGCCGACAGGAGACACTCAAGAACATCCGTATTGACAGAAGCCCACTCCTCCGACAATTTCCTAATATCGTGCTCAATCTAGTCGCATCGGGGATACTATTAAGTTCCTCACAGTAATGCCTCCAGCTTTCCTTTTTGCATCCTCGAGCGATTTATACTCTCGCCTTGTTATCTGATAAGCGATAACTTCCTCAGAGCCTCTTTTCTTTTCCCACCTATTGAATAGTTTGCCTACCTCCTTGTGCAGGGTTCCCAATGTAGGATTTTACCAGAGTGCGCTCTTACCCCGAGCCCTCATTTGCTGTCTTAAGCTATCAAGGGGTAGAATTCCGAGAGGATCTTTCCTCCCGGTTTCTTTTTAAAGAATCACCCGGTTTCCTCAGGGGAGCGGCACTTTCAGCGATATTGGCTGGGCCCAGCGCTTCCGTTTCCCGTACACCTTGGTTCGTCCGATCTCGCATCTTTTGCCATCTCTTCCTGTCGGCCCCCGTGATTTTCTTGTTTTGAAAACTCGCAGAGTCGGTCTACGCTCCCGAGGTCAGCGGACAGTGAAAGATCGCCTTAGTCAGTGTACAGACCTCCATCGGCGAGGCCGCTTCTTCTACACCGGTACAGGGCCCAGAGGACGCTGTCCCTGAGGGAAGTCCTTGTGAGTTGCGGAGCTCATTACGTGATGGCACGGTGTACTCGCATTCCTTTTGTTGACTAGACATGTTAATTATGAAAGATGTTGAGTACAAAGTGTACGTGAAGTTTGAGACGGACAAATGAGCTCTAGCCAAACGTCAGCGCAGAGATCCCCATCAACGCCCTTCGGCAGCAACATCCCGCAATAGCACTGTGGCCTCGGAGGAGCCCCCTCCTCGATCCAGCAGGGCCCTACCCGGGCGCCACTCGACACTACTAGATCGATGAGGATTTTTCGCTTGATGATAGGGCATCCTGTCCGATCGGCTAGACCGTGAACTGGGCCCCTGTCCTACCTGGCGGCCTAGTGTAGGTATATGTGAGGGTATTGTGGGTTCCCATCCGACAACAACGAGGTTTGTTCCTTAGCCGCCTCGTTAGTCTTAGTCACATGCTCCTATGCCCTGAAGGTAAGAACGAGCTCCCCTTGTCCCGGGGATCGCCTTAAGGGGTACGAGTGCCTTCAAGCACTTCCCTACAGCCGCATATCATCAGCCCTTTTTATTGCGATTCAGTTATCTATATGAAGAGCCCTTTTTACGAGGATTTCGTCCCTATCACATGGCCCCACTCAGACGGGGCAAGGATAAATGACACAAGCCACAGCAAGAAGAACGTTGCTAACTCGTATAAAATTTTTCATTTCCTAATAGAGATAAGTACACGTTTATGCATGACGTGTGTGAGCTAAAGGAAAATTTCAATTCTAAAATAGTGTTGTACGATCAGTTAAAATAAGATGCGATTTATAATTAAAATTATATAATTACTATTGATGTCTTTTATTGCCTTGTATTAAATTCATTCCGGTCCATTACACGAAGTATCCATCGTGAATCCACGAAGCGCCATCATAATGTTATTAATAATATGAATAAAATAAAACTTTTATTTATTTGTCTCTATCGCAATCGAGGTCACTAGAATACGCGCTCGCACTCTGTTAATGGATAAAATATTGTTAATTTTAGTAATTATTATTAATCGATTTTAATTAATCAATTTAACTAATGAAATTTATCGGACAGCATAACTTACCAAAATTAGTCTGAAAATCGATTAAATTTTTTTTTACCAAAACTTCCAATGGGAAAAAGCCAGAAATTAATTTTTTTTAAATGGTTGGATGTAAATCCCCTGAAATTGCTATATGTACATTTTAAAGTAACCTATGGATGAGGATAATTTTTGTAGTATAATAATCAGTATTAATAAATGTTTGCAAAAATATAATTTTAAAATTAGATTTCTTTTTTCAGGATTCAAGAGAGAATCTTATTTTACGACTTAAACGAGAAATATGTGCTCTACAAAAAGAAAATAATAATTTAAAGAGGTTAATAAATTTTAAAGGATATCAAAAACGATCTGCTTTGAATGGTATTGCAATCTATATTATTTTGTATTAATTATTCTGTAATGTTAATTACTTGAAAATTTTATTTCATTTTTTCGATCTGTACATGTATTTATTTCATAAATAATAATTCATTTAAATAATTTTATATAAACAATTGAAACTGACAAAAGAAATACTCAGGTATCTTAGTTTGAATTTGCCTGTGAATGGAATAGTATATTTTATTGTAGCTGGCATAGATTGTGACGTGGCAGTTTCACTACCAGCCATAAAACCCCGGAAGTCTATGTAATTGTTCTAAATTATCTCTTCCCGAATTCCATTATTCCCGTAAGGCCTTATCCTCTCGAAACTCAATGGCTCTCCGCCGGATACAAAGACCTGAAACGTGCAGGCACCAGGTACATAAGGTACGGCCCTGTACATTGATCAGCGTCGATGTTCGCTCTCTCCGGTCCCGGCCAACCTGTGAGGATGCCTGCCCCGTCACTCAAGGCAACATACAGGCGAGCGACCCGCTGACCAAAGAGCCACTAAGAAGTCTGGAAGAGGTTCGAAGCGTGCCAATTGAGGAACACAAGGTCGATTCCGGATCGAGAGAAAGTGCCGATCCACGGAATGAGTGAGTGTGCAACCGCGCTGGGTGTGGTAGGATCTTCAACTCCTATATCTTCTCCTTCTCCTACCGGCGTTGATGCCGATGTGTGCACGCGACAGGTATTGCTGAGCGTCGAAACCTCTAATTCGCAGTTAACGCCCATAAAGACTCGTATTGGCTACGGGCAAGTTAATTTGGTAAATAAATTTTCTCATTTCTTTCTTATAATATAATTCGTGTTTTCTGAGTACTTCAGACCTGATCCCCAGCTGAACGTTACAGGATTTTGCTTTACGTAGTCAATAGTCGATAGTCGATGTCAGAGCGGAAACGTACCCACGGCCCGTCTCAGGGACATGCTGGTGATGCAACTAGCTTTATTGGCCACTTGCGCTCGGTCTCCTCATCATTCATCTGCCATTAACCTCCCTATATAATCAACCCATCTGAGAAATCTGCCAAGCCCCGTAGAGCAGATATCCTCAGTTCGAGAAGCCACTCTTCATACACCTCGCGCCTTCTGCCCATCAATCTAGGCCAGTGACAAAAGAGGTACAAGGGAGTTTCTTCACTCCCACCACAGAGCCTGCAGATGTTCTCATTACCTAACTCTATCCTCTTCCTGAAATGTAATAGGTTGCAATGTTCCGTCAATCACTCCACTACCTTCCTGATATCCTTCGGGGAGATTGATTACCTTACTCACCCACCTTGCCAGCACAGACTCCGCTATAAACGATTTGTATGTCTGCAATTCCCGTGCTTCTTCCATTTTCTTATCTGCTCCTTTCTAATCCAAACTTGTATTCTGCTATCAATCTCACAGCTTGTTAGAGCCGTCTCGACGGCATCTGTTCTAATCCTCGCCGCACCTCTTTTTACCAGCCTATCGGCCTTCTCGTTTCCTCTTTTAATCTTCTCCTTCCTATTTTAATTTAATTTCACATCCCGCTAAGTTGTCGAGTGATGTCCTGCACGCAAGTACCTCATATCATGTCAGTCATCATATGATGTGATTGCCACCTTACTAAGAGCCGCAATGGCAGCCCTACTGCCCTTCCGTTGTGTCCACTCCTCCTCAAGCATAACTTCCACGCAGTTTTTATGGCCTTAACTTCCGCTTGGAAGACGCGTGGGGCTCTAGGGAGAGCACAATTTCCCTGCCACGCTGCCGCACCTACTCCTAGCTCGCTTTTCGAACCGTCTGTGAACCACTTGCATATATGGTTTCCCTCTATCACCCGATATATATCTGCAAGCACAAGATTATTCTCGAATCTGTAATTGCGGGTGATCTTATCTAACTTTATACTCCGCTTTTGATTCATGCCATATGATTTGACAATCTTCACATCCTCATGTGAAAGCCAGTCTTTAGAAACCCTGATCATCGCCTTAAGTGCTGATGCCCTTACCATAGTCTCAAGAGGTGGGGGTCTGACACCAACTCTAAAGCTTTCAGTGCAATAGACCTTCTAGCTCCCGTTATGCCCCTTGTCACCATCCCTTGCATTCTGTCTTGTGACGTTGCATTCGCAAGTCTTTTCCCTCGAGTGATTCGGCTCTCTCTCGGAGGGTCTTAAGGCTGAGAAGGCATCGACGTTAAATTATTTATTTAACGTCAAGCTTCTCTGTCCTCCTTAGACCCCCCAAAGTGACAGGTGTGGAGCGGACGACACGCCACCACACCAGCCAGCCATGCGTGCGAGAGAGAGAGAAGGACCGGGAGGCGACCACACCACTGCCCAGCCAGCGGAGCAAAGCTGATACGCGGCGTAACAGGGCGACCCTGCAACGAGGCGAGCACGACGGCAACGATCAGCTGATTGACGCCGCCAAGACGACGACCACTAGTGAAACCAACGCTGCACGGAACAGTCCCCGCACGGAACGCATACGCACACAGACACACACACACACCGAACCGCAAGGTAGATGACCTGCCGCGATTACCTCAGGGTGCGCCGCACACCTGGGGAAACGTCTACTCGGCACGCGCACGCAACACGTGGTCGAGCGCGGATCACGTGTATAGATGCAAGAGAGAGAGAGATAGAGCGCGTGTACACGAGCTGGCGCGCTAGTACGAGAGAGAAAGCGCGCGCGAGTCGAGGCGGCGAGTAGGAGAGAGAGAGTACGAGACTGAGGACCGAATAGAGCCGAGCTCGGGCAGAGATTGATGACGCGGAACGAGAAAGAGACCTAGCGTGCGAGAGAGACGGAGGAGTGACGAAGCGCGAGGAGAGAAAGAACGGCCGACTGCGTGCAGTAGTCACGCGCGCTGCTCGACGAGCCCGGCGAGTCGAGCAGGCTGCCAACGTACGCGCGATAATTCTGTCGTGCCGCGCGTACATTTAACTCGCGCTCGTGCTCGGATAAAGCGCTAGTGTTTGGCCGGACTGACTTTGGTCAGCCAATCAACTCGCGTATCGGCGATGCGGGCGAAAGCGGGTCGATGAAGGTGCGGACCTCGGAGAAAGCACTCTGAGGGAGTGAATCGTGGAGAAAAGACATAAGAGCGAGTGAGAGGGATAAAGGGCGCGGAAGTCTTCGTCATCGCGACGCCACGCCATTCTGTCGAAAGCTAGTGTAGTAGCCTGACATAAATTCTGTCGAAAGCTAGTGCAGTAGCCGGACGTAAATTCTGTCGAAAGCTATTGTAGCCGGCGGACGTTCCCAAAGTTTTGATTAAAATTATAGTCGCACGTGTAAGAGTCGGGACTTAGTAGTCACGACGAAGATGATGTTAGAGACGGTGAGCACCGCGTACACCCTCTCAACAGTTTTTCTCTACCCGCAGAGTATTATTTCCCGCGATCGACATAGTCCCGCGCCGCGCACACATCCACACCGATAAGTGTGTTTCCCCGAGCCAGGAGGCAATATATCGTTGAACGAAATATCACACGTGTTTTGTGTTATATTTCATGCGAGTTGGGTGTGCTGTAAAGGTGGTGAGTAAAGATAATTTGCAACGAGCATTGAGTGTGCCGGCTGCATTCGTGGCGGTCTGGAGAAAACCCATACCTTAGGAAAAAGGAATCTCAGCCGGAGCGAGGCTTCCGTGACCCGCCGGCGTCTGCAAGGCGCCTGGCGCTCAACAAAATAGTAGAAGTAGCGAGCTAAAGAGTTGTGGGTTCTTTAAAGTCGAGAGCAGTGGAGCAGAGAAGTGCAGCAGAGCAGTAAAGCGGAGAGAGACTTGCAGTAGGTGAAGTAGTTGTGCGAGTGCGTCATAATTTCTGTGATAATCAGGGGGACAAATTAAAAGAGGGCAAGGGAAATCCCAACTTCTCCCCCTTTTTTCCCAACTTTGCCCTGTGCCTCCGACGAGGTGACACGCAGGGCAAAACCCATATCACAAAGTGGTGCTCAACATAAGCTCCCAGACCACGCTGCCGAGACGACGTAACGCCATCTTGGATGCCGATTTTTTTTTTCTGATTGCAGAGATGTTCCCCACGTGTTCTTTATATCCCATGTTCATTTTTTTAGGTTAAGAAGTGAAAAGTAGTGTGTTGTTCTGTTTTATTTTTCCCCTTTCAGAATATAGAGTGTTCTTCCAGGAAAATTGCAGAAAAATCACCCACGTACAATTTTCGAAATTCCTTTGTGTATTGTACAAAATTTTCATAGCCATTTTCCTGGAAAAATTTCAAAATCGTGATTGAGGAAGAATTAGATTCAGCACAACCCAGAGGACGAGGGAAAAATAGATTTTCACGTTTCCTTCTATGGGAAAAATTTCTACAGACAATTGTGAGAGGGAGAAAGATGGAGGTATCCTTCCTTGCACCTCCCTTTGTCCCTGGATATATGTGTGCAATTTGCCCCCGTGGTTTTCCTTTTCCTTTGCCTTTTTATGTGTCGCCTACTACACTACACGCACTACTACACTTTCCGCTTGGCTGCTTCTCTGCACCTTCCGCTCCACTGCTTTCGACCTGAAATGAATTTCTCGCTTTACCTACTACTCCTAAATTTGTTGAGCGTCAGGCGACTTGTAGACGCCGCCGGATCACGAACTCCTCGCTTCGGCTGAGATATCTGTTTCCAAGGTAGGGGGTCCGCTCGAAACTACCACGTACACGTGACAATGGCTGCACGCTCCTTTGACGACGCGGACTCAGCTACTCGCTCGAGGTAGCCGGTGCACTCGCGATTTGCTGAGAATCAGCCTCAACACCATCAACTTACAATACACCCAATACCTAGAAATCAAACAGGAAACACTGGTGAACTTTCTCTAAAAGATGTATAGCCTCCTGGCTTAGGGAAATACACTTGTCGTTGGATATGTGTGCGCGGCGCGGGTTTCGTTCGCGGGAATTTCGGAGGAAAAAATACAATAATTATTTGGGAGAAAAACCCGTATCAGAGTGTGCGCGAAGCTCACCGTCTCAAAAATATCCTCTGTCTCTAACTATGCTACTCTCCAACTACTACCCCTCACGACTAGTTAATCTCACGAAAACTCTAAAGTGCGTCTGGCTGCGAAGCAAGCTTTCGGCTGAATGGCGTGACGTCGCGGAAGTCTTCTTCGTCGAGACGCTGGCCCTTTTTCTTTCTCACTCGCTCTTACTGATTTTCATACGCGCTTTTTCCTCTCGAAGAGTGTTCTCCGCGGTCCGAGTCCTTCTGCGCCGATCGACTTCCGCCCGCACCGACGATACGCACGTTGATTGGCTGAACAACGTCAAGGCAGTCACTCGATTTCGTCTAACGCGAGCGCGAGACGATAAGAGCGCACCTAGTTGGCCGCTCTCTTTCTCTCCGTGCTTCGCCGCGCTTCCCTCTCTCTCGCACGCTATTCTCTCTCTCGCGCCGATACGCGCGCGCCATCTCGCCTACGCGTGCCCTCTCTCTCACACCCGTACGCATGGTCCGCGCTCGACCACATGTTGATCGCGGCCAAGTACGTGTTACCCCAGGGGCGCGGCGCACCTGGGTGAGTCGCAGCGCGTCGTATTCTTCACGGGTGTTGTGTGTGTCTGTGTGCGTGTACGTGTTTGTATGGGATGTCGTCAGGGCGGCGTTGGCGTTGCCGATGGTCGCCATCATGGCGGTGCCGAGCAGCTGGCCTCCTTCGCCTCGCCTTTCCGCCAAGCCGTCTCCGTCGCCTCGTCGTCAGCCGTCTCAGCCTTGAGATCCTCCGAGATAGAGAGCCGAATCACTCACGCGTTAAGACGTGCAAATGCAACGTCACACAATTTTCCGAGAAATGTTAGAAATTGGGTTTTCAACGGAAATTGGCAGAATTCAACTCACAGAAGCCAGGAAAAATAGAATTTTGAAATTCCCTCTGTTGGAAGGTTTTTTATAGAGAAAAGAAGATCCCCAAAATTTTTCTCCGCGTATAATCCCGTGTATCGTCTCTGAACGCCCAGTTAAGTAAGCAAGTGTGGCATTTCTAGAAATTTGTATTATTTCATTTATTAAAATTTTATTTATTTTATATTTATTGTTAGATTGCCCAGTCGGACCGATTTTTAAATTTGGAATCGGTCAAGAGGAAGTAGACGAATGAAGAAGTGAGCGAAGATATTATTTTCCGATTGTCCCGCAGGGGTTGGAGTAGAAATTCCCATGGAAGTAAAGAAAGAAGTCCCAGATGGAGGTTGCAGAGGAGATATAGAATATGAGCGGATAGTAGGGAAGATGAGCGTAGAGAGCACAGAGACCGGCGTGACAGGAGGAGAAGCAGAAATGACGAGAACAGACATAGACGATACGGTTACGGGAGAAACCGCGACTCTAGCCTGGATATGAAGATCTCCAAGCTGTTCCAGACGTGGCGAATCACGTACAACGGCGAAGGCCACGGAGCAGCAGAAGAGTATTTATTGAAGCTAGAGGATAATAAGGACAGCCACTGGCTACCAGACAATGGCATGTTGCGAGCGATCCCGCGCACCTTGACGGAGAAGGCGTGTCAGTGGCTTAGGACGGTGGAAAGGGACATAAGAACCTGGAGAAAATTCAGGAGGGAATTTAAACACCAGTATATGGTGGAGAGACAGGACGAGGACATATTGATGGATGCACGTTCATGAACGCAGGGCGAAGGAGAGGGAATCGCCGCGTTCATATGTTCAGTGACGCTAGGCGGAGAGAGGTATCGAGCCCTCTTGGACTTCGAAGCGACAATCTCGATAGTCGGATCCAAGATAACCGAGAGATATCGGGATAGTCTCATCCTATCCAAGCTGGCTTTAAAAACACCACTAGGTAGTGCGTCGAATCCAGTAGGAGACCTGAGGGTGAACCTGGACGTAGGAGGAGTTAGTGACAACCATATTTTGAAGGCAGTAACAGACCTGGGCCACAAGATGATCCTAGGTATGGAATTCTGCTTAAAATGGGAAATGGAAGTCACATACGCCCCGAGAAGGATGTGGAAGTCGAAAGGAGGAAATTGGAACGAGTTTCAGTTGGTGGGAGGACAGCGTAAAGAGATATTGGCAGAGTGTGCAGGTTGGTCGGAGTTGCGAGGAAGCCAGAAGGAGATGATCGAAGAGTTGCTGAACACATATTTACCCAAAAACCCAGAAGAGTGTAATGCTGCCCTAGGAAAAACGTCGCTGGTGGAACACCACATAGATGTCCTAGGAGCGCCCCCAATTAAGGAGAGGTTGAGAAGATTGTCCCCGAAGATGTTGGAAGTTGCCCGAGGAGAAGTCGTGAAGATGTACCAAGCGGATGTGATAGAACCCTCAGCGAGCGAATGGTGTAGCGCTCCAGTGATTGTGAAGAAGCCGGATGGATCGTTCAGATTTTGCATAGACTATCGCCCCCTGAATAAAGTGACCCGAAAAGATGCTTACCCCATACCCCACGTTGACGATACCATAGATAAATTAAGGAAGATAAGATTCATCTCCAAGATTGATCTGAAGAGTGCCTATTACCAGATACTAATGGAACAGGACAACAAGCAATACACAGCTTTCGCAGTTCCTGGTTCTGGTCTGTGGCAATTCAAAAGAATGCCCTTCGGGTTAACCAATGCGCCGATGGCTTTTCAGAGGTGAATTGATTCTCTGTTTAGCCCTGAAGTGGAACCATTCGGCTTTGGATACTTGGACGATATAATCATTGTCACGGAGACCTTCGATGAACACTTGAGATGGCTAGAGCTCGTGCTACAGAGGCTGCAGGCAGCAGGATTGTCTGTCAACCGCGCTAAATGCGAATTCTGATGTTCCCGCGTTTCATACTTAGGTTTCATCCTCGATAGTGAAGGATTGCGCCCTGACCCTGAAAAAGTAGCCCCTGTTTTAGAGTACCCCGCGCTCCAGAATGTGAAGCAGTTGAGAAAGTTCCTGGTTATGTTAGGTTGGTACTCGCGCTTCATCGAAAATGACTCGGAGTTGAAGGTACCGTTGTTAAAGCTCCTGAAGAAGATTGGTCCAAGATTGGACGTGGGAAGCAGAGCAGCAAGAATCTTTTGAGATACTTAAGGGTAGGTTGTACCATCCTACATTACCGTCCGCGATACGAATCGCTGTTTCCAACTTTTCTCTATCATTTATAAGTAAAATAATGCACAAATAATAATATAATAATGCACAATAAAATTCCACTCAAAAAATTCATTGAAGAAGAGGGCTCAACTAAGATAATTGCAATACGGAGTCAAAAGGGGATAGTAGAGCCTAAGTTACTTGTGTGTGTAGATTTGGAGGTAGTAGAGGTGAAAGAGTAGAGAACCCGCGTTCAGGTTGTGTTGTGACAACCTACCCCTGTGTGTGTCCTCTAATTATCGACGCCTGGCCTGGTGACGCTCCGAGAGATCCGAATCACTTAATTGTCCCGAGCTTCCCGTGTATAAATGGTCCGATGTTCCGTTTAGGGAGTGGGAATTTGTGACGTTGCATTCGCAAGTATTTCCCCTCGAGTTATTCTAAGGGTCTTAAGACTGAGAAAGCGTCAACGTCAAATTATTTATTTAACGTCAAGCTTCTCTGTCTTCATTGGACCCCCGAAGTGACAAGTGTGGAGCGAACGATGCGCCACCGCAACAGCCAGCCATGCGTGTGAGAGAGAGAGGGACCGGGAGGCGGCCACACCACTGCCCAGCCAGCGGAGCAAAGCTGATACGCGGCGTAACAGGGCGACCCTACAACGAGGCGAGAGCGACGGCAACGATCAGCTGATCGACGTCGCCATGACGACGATCACCAGCGAAGAGAATGCCGCCCGGAACTGTCCCCGCACGGCACGCACACGCACACAGACACACACACACACCGAACCGCGAGGTAGATGACTTAAATGATCTTTTAGCACACTTTACACCTAGATCTCAGACTGTACTGCAAAAATTTTGCGTAATTTGCTGAAGTAGAGTCTTATACAAAAGTTAAAAATTGAAAAAAATCGTTTTTCTTCGTTTTGCGAAAACTGAAGTAAAAAATTACCAATCAATATGAAATTTTGTATCTATTAAGTAGTGTTCGTAAGCTTTATATATTTACATATTTTTTTTTGTATGAAAACGGACACAATAATTATTAAAGTTAAAATATCTTTTACATATAATTTACAATACAAAATATTTAATAATAATACAATAATAATTTGCATTAACATTTGTCACCAAATGTAATGAAACAAAAATGTTTTTCTTACTAAATTTGGTTTTCAAATTTAAAGAAAAATAAATAACAATTTTAAACATACAATTATACGCTATATACTGATATACGACGAATTCTACAAATAAATTGTTCTTGATAAATTTGATTTTCAAATTTAAAGAAAATTCAATAATTTTAAACAAAAATAATATTTATTTATCAAGTGCACTTGCAACATAATCAGCCTCCTTAGCAGCACTGTTGTCTAAAACCACTGGCGAAATCGTGTCCTCCTGCCCGACCTTAAATTTGGAAATACAAATTTCTTTCCGCAACTCAGCAATAGCCTCCTTTATACCCAATAAACTGGAGTTAATTAGCTTTAAGGAAGCACAAATACCCAGTAGCATTTCAGAGAAATTCAGCGATTCTTCCACCGTCTTATCTAAAAGGTTAATTGTTTCTTCATGTCCTGAAACAAAATTTTAATTTGTAGACATTTCTAGATTATAGTTTATCAAAAGTAATAAGACATTATACTTACGCGAGGCGTGCGAAGAAACACTCGTTTTTTTATTTTTCTAGGCGGCTCTTCATCATCCTCAGAGCTGCTGTCATTGAAAACGGTAACACGAACAAAGTAAAGTTATTTATTTATTTTATATGGAACACAAAATAACTAACAAAGCGGGATTTGTAAAGATAGTTAACAGAAATTTTGGTTTTTCAAAACAGAGGTAAGTATATAGTCAAAATTTTTCAGTCTAATTATTCTTATAATGTTCTTTGATACTTATATTTTCGCTATTTATTTATAAAAAATGAACATTCAGTAAAAAAAAGTACATTTTTATAAGCTATTAATAAATATCCTTTTTTTCAGATTTAACCCTGTCTTGCCCCATTAAGTACTGCAGGCCTATTGTTAAAAATTTTTTTTTCTTTTTCAAAAATCACGTTAGCAGATTAAAAAAATTATTTGATTTCCCGAATTCAGAGTTAAAATAAAAAGAACTAAATTAGGATAAATTTGGAATTGTAGTTCCCAGGTAGATACCGCGGTATACGTAAATATACATTAATCGATGTGTAATCGAAAATACAGACTACAAACATGGTACTGGTACTTCACACATAAACATTAAACTCCGACGTTCGCACCGTCGGGCAATCTCCCTCTCTCTCTCTCTCTCTCTCTCTCTCTCTCTCTCTCTCTCTCTCTCTCTCTCTCTCTCTCTCTATCACATGAAAAGTTGATGCTTCCTCATCCGATTCCACTGTTAAGTCGAAAATATGTTTATCATCTTGGGACGACTTATGAGACGACGGCATATCTAACAAATACGCCATTTCATTCAATGATATCCCATTCGATGAAGTAGTTCCCTTAGATTGGTTTCCTGAATGTCTTTTTTTTTGTTCGATTTTAGAGATCGCCTCCGAACGTTTTAACTCCAAAATATTTAGGACGCGAATGTGCCGTGGTTTTAAGGCTGCTCTTTTTTTCCATCTTCTTAATAGTCCTCGAGTTCATCTCACGCCAACACTAAAAAATAAATTATTTAGTAGACATTTTAATAATAATTAAAAAAACTATTTTATTTTCGTCTTTTTGACTTACCTTTTTCCACTCTCCAACTTCTCTCATTTCGCCATTTAGAATTTTATCCAGCCTCTTTTTTAAGACGTCCCACAAAGTATTTATTGCTTTAATATTCATGGTATTTTGCGCAAAGGATTTGTTCCCTTCCATGAAACGAAACAATTCTTCCATTTGCTCCTCCGCGCCCCTTTTCCTTGAACTTGCCCTGCAATAGAAAATTATAAAAATAATTAAATAATACATCAATAGCAATATTGTGCGGAAAATATTACAATCCCGGGTTAATTACTTTATAATGGTATTTCTAATTTCACGTATGTCTTTTTTTAACGACGTCGCGGCACTGACAGAGCTTAATCGCTATTCAACGCATATATTTCAAGTAATGTATAGTCGAATAATAATACCAAGAATAAGAATAAGCCCTTCGCGTACTCGCATTCCATTCTTTGTTTACCTCAGTTACACATATTCGAAAATTTTCTCTAATTACATTTCTGCTTCTACTAAATTGTTTGGATTTGTCTGTGATACACCAATTTCGCGCAAGCTGAGACCGGTGCCATATTTTCCAAAAATAGATGAAATTCTTTCATCGATATGGCTGAGGATACAATCTGGACTTTTATTGCCTGTATTATTATATTGAAGAAGATATTTAATTTTGTTTTTTTTACTTTGCTTCCGAATAGATGTCCAAGTCTAAAAATTGTTTAAATATAAAAATTTATTAACTAGTTAACTTCTTTTTATTAACTTACATTTTGCCAACCTTTTACGTCTTTATTTATGTCTCGCACTGAGCTCCCTAGCTCAAAGGTACTTCCCGCAGGGACAGGGCCCCTAGGACCCGGGACCTGTGAGGAAGGTAGGACGCAGATGGAGGTCTGTACGACGACAGAGGCGGGGCTAAGCTGTTCTTCGGGCAGCGAAATCCCGCTGACGTCGGCCGCGCGGACTGACTCTGCGGAAAATAAAAATAGGAAAATGATCTCCGGAGCGGAGAGGAAGAGGCGACTGAAGAGGCGGGAGCAGGCGGGCCAATTAGGCCCTGCCGGCTCCGCGGCTGATACACCCGCCCTCCTCAAAGCACCAGGGGAGTCTTTAAAAAGGAGTCGGGGGGGAAAGATCCTCAGGGGATTCTACCCCCAGACAGGTTAAAAAAATGAATGAAGGCGCCACCTACAGTCAGGCGACAGCCAGCGATCTCAAGTTGGCTGTCGTTCCTGAGCTGTACCCGGAGGTGCGCCTGTCGGAGGAGCAGGGGAAGTCGGTCCTGAGAGCGCTCGAAAAAGCGATCGATGAGATCACGGAGGGCCGATTCCCCTGCTTCAAGGATAACTGGCAGATGCGGGGGGCGAGAATTTTTCATTGCGCCACCCCAGCGGACAAGGAGTGGCTGACTAGCAGCGCTCCTAAGTGGACCCCTTGGGAGGGCGCCAAGCTCCGAGTAGTGGAGCAAAGCGCCCTCCAAAAGATGGAGAGGGCGACGGTTTTCGTCGAGGGGGAGCACGCTGCGGAGATGATTCTGAAGCGAATGGGGCAGCAGAATGAAACTCTGCGGGCCCAGGAGTGGAGGGTGGTCACCTCCTGGCTTGCGAGAGACGAAATGAAGGGCACTGTGGAGACGGCGGTGCGCCTGCTTATGGAGGAGTCTGAGGTGGAGGCGCTGAGGGCGCTGAACTTCAGACCCTTCTGTGGCGGGGGCAGAGCACACGTCGTTCTCCACAAGGGGAAAGGAGTGGGAGAAGGAACGGGGGAGAGGGCGGAGCAACCCGCCCAGACAACGACGGCCGGGGGAGCCCTCCCTTAAGTTAAAAAAAAAAAAAAAAAAAAAAAAAAAAGGAACAATGATCCCAGCAAGAATTGCGGGGACCGATATTCCTTTTATTCAAATTAACTTGCATCACTGCAAAGGCGCTTCAGCGGTTCTAGCTAAGTGCATGGCAGAGATGCAAACAGGCATCGCCTTGATCCAAGAACCTTGGATCAATGCGAGTGGTAGGGTGGCAGGTCTAGGGGGCTGTGGACGGCTCTTCCGGGCGGCGGGAGAAGGGCGGGTGCGTACCTGCATTCTCCTAAAAGGAGTTCAGGGGGAGATCTGGCCTCTTCACTGCCATAAGGATCTAACCACGGTTATTGTAAAGTACTGGGGGAGGAGCTGAGGAAAGTATCATCCTAGCCTCGGCATACTTCCCAAGTGACTCAACGGACTCACGACCCCCGGTGGAGGTGAGAGCACTGATCGAGGACTGCCGCAGAAGCGGCAGGGAAGCATTGATAGGGTGCGACGCAAACGCACATCACCTTGTGTGGGGCAGCTCCGACTGCAACGAACGAGGTGAGAAGCTGCTGGAGTACCTCTGCTCGACGGAAATTGACATCCTCAATAGAGGTAGGGTTCCGACGTTCAGAGACTGCAGGAGAGAGGAGGTTATCGATATCACCCTGGCTACGAGGGGGATCGTTCCAAGGGTTCGGGGATGGAGAGTGGCGGATGAGGTCTCCATGTCGGACCATGAACAGATCCGCTTCGAGCTAGGGGAGTTAGCCAAGGAGGCGACTTTCAATAGGAATCCCAGGAAGACAAACTGGGAATTGTACCGCAGCCGTCTGGCAGAAAAGCTTCCAGACGACGCGGGAAGGTTAAACACCATAGAGGACATTGAAAGGTTTTGTGGCAGGATCCAATCTGCCATAATAGGTGCCTTTGAGGATAGTTGCCGTCCTACGATGCGCGGACAGAGTAAAAGTGCGCCCTGGTGGACACCCCGGTTGGGTGCCCTGCGTAAGGAGGTCGGCAAACTGTTCAACAGATGGAAGAAGAAAAGAAGCTCTGAGGAACTGGTAACCTACAAGGAGGCCAGGAGGGAGTATAAAAAGGCTCTCGAGACGGCCAAAAGGGAAGGCTGGAAGCGGTTCTGCGAAGAACTGAACAGCATCCCGGACACGGCCAGGCTCAATAGAATCCTTGCCAGGCCGGCGGGAGAAGCGCAGCTACAGATTAGGAAATCCTCAGGGGAATGGGCATCTGACAATGTGGAAGCCCTTAAGTGCCTGTTGTCGGCCCATTTCCCAGGGTTAGGATCGCAGGATCTGCCAGAGCAATCTACAGCTGAGTTTTCTGGACAGGACTGGGCAGTGGCGGATCAGTATGTATCCAGCGATAGGGTCAAATGGGCCATTAGCTCTTTCGAACCCTATAAGGCAGCAGGGGCCGACGGCATTTTTCCAGCTCTACTGCAAAGGGGAGTGGATTTACTGTTGGAACCGCTGATAAAAGTCTACAAGGCTTGTCTGGCGTTTGGCTACGTACCAACCAAATGGAAGAAGGCTAAGGTTATCTTTATACCGAAGCCCGGTAAGCAGGCACATGAAAACGTCAAGGACTTTAGACCAATAAGTCTTACGTCGTTCATGCTGAAGACCCTAGAGAGACTGGTGGACCGAGGAATCAAGGATGGTCCCCTAACGACTCGCCCTCTGCACGCTGCACAGCATGCTTACAGAGAGGGCAAGTCGGTGGAATCAGCACTTGACGAGGCAACCACCAGAATCAAGAAGGGGATGAAAAACAAGGGCATGGTGCTAGCTGCGTTCTTAGACGTAGAGGGTGCCTTTAATTTTACGACTGGGAGGAGTATATGCCGAGGTGCGGAGAGGCATGGTATTCCCAAGTCTCTTGTGAGGTGGCTACATAGCTCCCTAACAGGGAGAGTAGTTGAGGCACAGTGGGGGTCGGCGATTGAAGGCGGCCGGGTGTGGAGGGGCTGTCCACAGGGCGGCGTACTATCACCCACGGAGTGGTCTCTGGTCATAGACGAACTGCTGGTCAGGTTGAATGTTTATGACGTCTTAATCCTGGTAATGGGACGCGACGAAGGAACACTAGCAGGCCTGATGAATTTTGCTTTAGGCATAGTGGAAGCATGGTGCAAGGAAGTGGAACTGTCCGTTAACCCTGACAAAACGGTACTAGTCAACTTCACCACCAAATATAAGGTAAAGAAACTGGAACCCATTAAGCTCTTCGGTAAATCACTCTTATTGTCGCATGAGGCGAAATATTTGGGGTGATCTTTGATTCGAAGCTGAACTGGGGTAAACACTTGGAGAGCAAGAAAAGGAGCTTTACGGCTGCTTTCTGGGCTTGCAGGAGAGCCTTTGGGGCAACTTGGGGTCTGAAACCCAAGATGATCATGTGGCTTTATACAGCGGTCCTTAGACCAAGGCTTTTGCATGGGGCCATCGCTTGGTGGCCTCGATGCAAATTGAAGACAGGTAACCTGCTTCTAGATAGATTGCAAGGTTTGGTTACAAGGGGCATAATGGGAGTTAGAAGGTCTACACCACTGAAGGCTTTAGAAGTGATGCTGGACCTCCCGCCTCTTGGGGCACTGGTTAGAGCGGCAGCGTTAAAGGCTAAGATTAGAGTTTCAAAGGACTGGCCTATGCACGAAGACGCTGAGATCATCGAATGTATTGACTCGGATCAGAAGCGAGGTGCTAGGCTGGATAAGGTCACTCGCTGCTACAGGTTCGAAAGAAACTTCGAGGTAGCGAGCTCACAACAAAAGGAAGAGGACCAGCCAGGCTTTAGCTGGTTCACGGACGGTTCTAAGAATGAACTGAGAGTAGGCGCGGCCGCGTGGCTAAAGGGGAGCAGCAGAGAAATCGTGCTCTCATTATCGCCATACGCCACGGTTTTCCAAGCGGAAGTGAGGGCTATTAGGAGCTGTGTGGAGGTCATGCTTGATGAGGAGTGGACAAACCGGTGGGTTGTCATACACTCGGACAGTAGGGCCGCCATCGCGGCTCTCAGCAAAGTGACAATTACCTCATCGGAGGTTTTGGCGTGCAGGATATCGCTTGACATCCTGGCGAAGAGATACGCCGTCAAGTTGAAATGGGTAGCTGGACATGCAGGCATTCGAGGAAATGAGAAGGCTGACAGACTGGCTAAAAGGGGCGCGGCGGGGCTCAGGGCGATCGCCGTGGAGACGGCTCTACCAGGATGCGAACTGGACAGCAGAGTGCAAACCTGGATTAGAAAGGAGCAGATCAGTGAATGGATAGGGTGCCAGGACTGCAGACACACCAAAGCATTTATCGCAGGGTCTGTCCCGGCTGGGTGGGTAGGCGAGCTGTTGACTCTCCCCAAAAAGGACATTAGGAAGGTAGTGGAGTGGTTGACGGGTCATTGCGACCTATCACACTTTAGAAAAAGGATAGGACTAGGCGCTGAGAATGCCTGCAGACTCTGTGGGGAAGGGGAGGAAACTCCCATGCATCTCTTGTGCCACTGCCCCAGACTAATGGGAGGCAGGCGGAGAGTGTGGGAGGAGTGGTTCCTCGAACCTGAAAGGGTCTGCCCTCTGGGGCTTAACAGGCTTCTCAGACTGATTAATCACATAGGGGGGTTGATGGGAGATGAATGATGAGGAGACCGAGCGCAATGGGCTAAATGGCCTAGGTGCATCACCTGCATGTCCCCGCGAGGGGCCGTGGGTGCGTTTCCGCTCTGACATCGACTATCGACTATCGACTACGTCTTTATTTGCTGAACCCATACTATTTAGCGAGTCTGCTAAAGTACTCCACATTCTGGAAAATTTTTGCTTGCCACTTTTTCCCAGCTTTGTAATGTGTTGCCAAGCAAACAATGGATGCCCTTCCATATAAGAAACAAACATTTCAATCTGCGCATCTGTTACGCGCTCTACCCGACGATATTCGCTACAAAATATACATAAATCATCAAAAAATAGAAGGAGCTCGAAAGGAGCTCGAAATGTGCTGTTCTTCGTCGGAAAAATGAATTGTGCTTTTCTTCGTAAGAAGCAACGATATGATACTTCATTTTACTTTTGAAAAACATGTTTATTAAAAAATCTTCAGTAAAATAATTGAGAATCATGAAATTAATACTTACCTCGTTTTGATACAGATGCTTTCTACGTGGAAAAAAGAAATATATAGCAGTACGTGTGTTATGAAATAAATAGCACTAGGCTCGCGTATAAAGCAATGCTGCTATCGTCAACAGTTCTCAAGACGGTCTCTTCATAATTTGATACGAGACAGTACCTCGCGTCGCGAAGGTTGTAAACAGTTCTACGCGTACACTACATGTCGAAGACTCACGTGATAAATTAATAATTTTCTTCTCTTCTTCAATTGCATTCAGTTTTCCGTCACTCACAGTAGACAATCTTAATTATAAACACCTACTTTATTACAATTTTTTTTTTAAGTAATTCAATTAGCGCAATTAGTGTAGATGTAAAAGAATTCTGAAAAATTTGTCCTTGTAAAAAATCATCATGTTTGGCATCGCTGCAATTGCTGCAGCTGCAGTTGCAGTGGAAGAGGAAGAGAGAGAATTTGTAAATGACTTGAATAGACGACTTCGACTTATAAAAAGAACCTTGAGAGATGCCTCAGATCCTTTCAGGCTTGAAGAAAATTATTTTCATCAACATTACAGGTATCATATTAACATTCATCTCAATCACTATAATTTTATTTTTATTTACTTTTTGCTTCCTTAAAACATTTATATTTAACATGCAATCGTTTATTTTCCTTATAAATTATGTTAAAATAATGATATGAAAGTTTAACATTATAACTTTAACGATGCATCTTTTTAAAAAAAGGTCTAATTGTTATAAGATATCTGATGAACATGTCTTGGTAAATAATCTTTGCAAATGTCTTGAAAAAGGCCAATTGACTTCACTGTTTTTTTTTATTGCACTTAAGTAATGTATATTAAATTTTCAGTTATCTTTACGAGAAAGCATTGTGCCATTGCAGTTAGCAGTGTTTTTTTTACAACAGTTTTAAAGTAATATTAGTTTATCCACATATTTAAAAACGAATTTGATGTACTTCGCTTCTATCATTGCTCTTAATAATAAATTGCTGTGTACATTTTAGATTAACTCAAGAGTTGGCTATACTTCTTATTGAAGAATTAAAAAACCACATGCTGCAACCTAAACGGAATACTGCTGTTCCGATTCATTTGCAAATATTAGCGGTTTTACGCTTTTTAGCGGAAGGCGCTTTCCAAAAAGGATGTGCCAGTGATTTTAATCACCCTATCAGCCAGGCATCGATGAGTCGTTGCATAGTCAAAATTCTCGATGCAATTCTAGCTGTGGAAAATAATTATATACGCTTTCCACAAACAAGAGAGGAAAGGCAGATAATTTCCAACGGGTGAGTTGTACAATTATTTATTAATTTCATTAACTTTTAATTTACATGTATATGTGAAAAATTAAATAATATATATAAATCACGTTTGTTTCAAGCTAATATACTTGAAATTTCATCAGAAATAATTTAATTTTTATTATACAAGTGTAATTTTAAGAGAGGTTATGCTTAAAATCTTTTTGTGTAAAAAAAACTTCAAAAGAAAAAATATAATGTATAATAAATTTTCTTTATATTATTATACATATATGTTCAATTACTGACAAAATGAGCGTAGCTATCCTTAAAAATATTTCAATTCATGGGAATTATAAAATATAATTTCTTCTTAAGGCCGCGGGTCTTAATTTTCGTGCCCTACTATACCGACATATTCTCTGCTAGATTCTAAGGCAAATTTGATTTTTCTAATAATTTTGAAATGGCTTGCTAAATGGCATTTCTGATTGCACGAAAATATTGTTTATAATTCGTAGAGTGTGCGTAGACTTCTTTTTTGACTGATTTCAATTCCTATTGAAAAATAAATTTGTAAAATCAGTAATAGGAATTGAAATCAGTCAAAAAAGAAGTCTACGCACATTCTACGATTTATAAACAATGTTATCGTACTATCAGAAATGCCATTTAGAAAGCTATATCAAAATAATTAGAAAAATGAAAGTTGGCTTAGAGGTTAGCAGAGAACACAGAATTGTCGGTATAGTAGGTCACGGAAATTTACTTCGGCATCCCCTTTATAGTTTTTGCAGATATAATAGGATCCCGGGTATTATTGGACTCATTGATTGTTGCCTTATTACTTTTCGAAGACCAAGCGAGAATGAAGAAGCCTTCTTTAATTATAAAGTAGGAACGTCAATGAATGTTCAAATGGTAACGTTTATCTTAATTATGCAATTAATCATAATTTTTTTTAATTCTAAAATGAAACATTATATTTTTATGTAGATTGTTGATTCCGACTGTATAATTAGAAGTCTGAGTGTATGTCCCGGAAGTAAGAATGACCGTCATATTTGGAATATTAGCACGGTAAAATTATATTTGCAAGCTCTCAGAGACGACCAGGAATTACTTCAAACAGAGGGTCCATATTACTTATTAGGTAACGTATATTAAACCCAAATATACAGCTCCAGCTTACCAACATCTAAATACAATATCTATCTAAAATACAATATCTACAAATCTACTATCTAAATACAACATTTTAAGCAGATTGTTACTTTTTTACTCAAGTTTTCATGCGAAATAGAAAAACGATTTTTTTCAATTTCTATTTTACGTTTCTAAGCGACTTCAATTATTTACTATACAAATATTTTTACGTATACAATGTACATATTGTAAATTAATGTAAAATATTCATTCGTAGGAGACAGTGGTTACAGTCCATCTCCAATTTTGTTAGTACCAATAATAAATGTTGATGAAAACTCGCCTGAAGGGAGGTATACCCTAGAACATATGGCAACACGATGTAAGGTTGAACAAACATTCGGCATTTTAACAAATTTATGGATGAGCATTAAACGAGCTTGTAAATTATATTACAGCCCAGAAAAGGTTGCTAAAATAATTATTGCCAGTAGTGCTTGCGCAGTTCTTTACAACTTTAGAAAACTGCACAGGTAATTTTTTTTTTTAATTATTTATTCACCAAGAGATAGACATTTTTATAAACATGTAAACATGTATATTAAATATTTATTTTAACAAAGAATGGAGGAAAATTTGGAATTTAATCAGCAAAATAAAGAAATCATTAATAACAATGAGGCGATTAAACATCAACAAGATTATCTTGCCGGAATTGGTGAAAGAGAGCATATAATTGAAATATTTTATCAATAAAAACGATTTTTATATTTATTACGTTCTAGTGTTTTTATTAGCAATAAGTAACTATATATTAAGTATATACTGTAACGGGGTTATCCTTGACTGATTCACCTCGCGGAGGAGACCTGTCTCCGCGAGATGGGTGCAATGGGGCACGCACAAGTGCCCCGTGAGGTCCTTACCTCGGGGTGCGCGCGAGCACCCGACGGCGAATACACGTCGCCGCGGCCCGTCTACAACGCGAGAGTACGCCTGTACTCTCGCTTTTCGTACTCGCGTGCTAGATGCGAGCGCGTCCCTCGCGCTCGCGTACTGTCCGTCCCTTGGACAGCTGATGCCGGCCGCCCAGCTCTACGATAGAGTGGCGGTATCCGGGAGGTTAGGGATGAGGAACGTTTGTCGAGTAGTCCCACGGACTACTCGAGAGAATGACACGAACGAGTAAAAAGCAAGTCGGAGGCCTTTATTGCCTCCGTAAAAGAAATTACAAATGTCCGCGCCCCGGAGAAATTAGTAGATGACGGGCGCGCGAGCCGAATGCTCCGAACGCGCCCGAGTGTAGCCGAGTGGAGCCGCGCGTGAACGCTAACGCGCGCGCTCCTACGAATTCTCGGCCGCACCGAGAATTCGCCGGCCGATCGCGCGGTCTGCGATCGGTGATGTTTACGCGGAACAACGACTTTGCTCCACGTAAACAAACTTTTGCGTCTGAGAGCAGGCCGCTTGTCTACTCTACGCGTACACACACGTACGCACGCACACGAGGGAACGGGCCGCTTGCCCGTTCCACGCAATGTACAACAAACTCGGCCTCGAGCCCGTGCTCGAGGTCTCAATGCCGAATTACGCGGCGGCTCGTCTACGAGAGCCGCGACTCCCGCCGCACGAGAGTCCGCGATCACGAGCTACGGAGAGAGAGAAAGAACGGGGGAAACGTTCCCCGCTTTCGACGAACTAAGGTTTCTGCTCGAGAGTCGAAGCGCTCCTCGACTCTTCGCCGGTACGCGCCCGCACTCGCTACAAAAGTCGGGCGGTACTTACAATTGTAGCAGCTTTGGCTCGTCCTCGGCTGCTACCTCGAACGCTCGCCTCTCGACGCTCGCCTCCTCGGGATTTCTAGTCACCCTCCGGGTCGCACCCTGATCACGCGCGCACACGCGTCCGTCGTCCTCGACGGCGCGAGAGAATCTCTCGAGATTCCCCACCTGGCAATCTCTCCCCTGCGCGCCGGCTAAGCCTAACCTAAGCCGCGCTCGCGCCCGCTCGCGCCAGCTCGCGTCGACGCGAGGGTACCCCGCAGTAACCCGCGTCACAATACAATTATAATAACTGTAAATGAATAATACGTTAACAGTCAACTGTAATATGAAGCTGTGAGTACTACCCGTTTCATTAGACTGCCAAACGCGCGAATAGCTTCTGCGCTATTGTATTTTGGCGATGTATACGCCGGAATATAATAACGTTTACAACTGCACCAATCGCGCTATTTTCAGTTGGTACGCGCGCATTTATAGCTTGATAGCTCTTAACGCAAGCGAAAAGCGACTTTAATTATTAAAAAATATCGCTTTTTGTATCTGCGCATGCGCATGACCACTTATCGTACCTTTTTATCCAACATTATTTTCACAGAATAAGTACCCGGATAAAGCGATAGCGTTTGGCCGGACTGACATCGGTCAGCCAATCAACTCGCGTATCAGTGATGCGGGCGGAAGCGGGTCGACGCGAGAAGGTGCGGACCTCGTAGAAGGCCCTCTGAGAGAGTTTATCGAGGGGAAAAGACGTAAGAGCGAATGAGAGGGATAAAGGGCTGGCGTCGCGGAAGTCTTCGTGTTCGCGACGCCACGCCGTAAGCTAGTGTAGTATCCGGACGTAAATTCTGCCAAAAGCTATTGTAGCCGCCGGACGTTCCCAATGTTTCGATTAAAATTAGAGTCGCACGTGTAAGAGTCGGGAGTTAATAGTCACGACGGAGAAGACGTTAGAGACGGTGAGCCTCGCGAACACCCTCTCAAGGGTTTTTCTCTTCCCGCAAAGTATTATTTCCGGCGAGCGACATAGTCCCGCGCCGCGCACACAACCACACCGACAAGTGTATTTCCCCGACCTAGGAGGCAATATATCGTCGAACGAAAAATCACACGTGTGCTGTGTTTTATTTCATGCGTGTTGGGTGTGTTGTAAAGGTGGTCGGTAAAGATAATTTTCAACGAGCTTTGAGTGCACCGGCTGCGTCTAGTGAGTAGATGAATACGCATTGTCGAAGTAGCGCAGCCATTTGTCCCCCGCATTCGTGGCGGTCTGGAGAAAACCCATACCCTAGGAAAAATGCTGTTGCGCTTCCAGCCTTTTTTTTAGCTGCCTCAAGAGCTTTTTTGTACTCTCGCCTGCTTTTTTTTTATAAGCCAGTAACTCCTCAGAGCCTCTTTTCTTTTTCTACCTGTTGAACAGCTGACCGACCTTCTTGCGCAGTGTTCCCAATCTAGGATACCAGGGTGTCATTTTGCCCTGCCTGCGCTTTGTTGGTCTGCAGCTATCCTCAAAGGCTCCTATTATGGCTACTTGTATTCTGTCACAGTACCTTTCAATCTCCTCTATATTCTTCAACCTACCTGCTTTGTCCGGGAGTCTCTCCCTTAGACGACTGCAGTACCAATCCCAGTTTGTCTTTCTAGGATTTCTTCTCATCTGATCATCTCTGGTCAATTCCCCCAGCTTGAAGAGGATCTGCTCGTGGTCAAATATGGAGACTTATTCCGATACTCTCCATCTCCGAACCTTTGGGAAGATGCCCCTCGTTACTAGAGTAATGTCTACGACCTCTTCCCTCTTGTTATTTCTGAAAGTCGGAACCCTGCCTCTGTTGAGGATATCAAGCTCCGCAGAGATACTCCAAGAGTTTCTCACCTCGGTCGTTGCAGTTTGAGCTGCCCCAGACGAAATGATGTGCGTTTTCATCGCACCCTACTATAACATCTCTGCCTCTCCTGTGGTAGTCTTCAATCAATGCCCTCACCTCCTCCGGGGGTGGCGAGTCCGTTGAGTCGCTGGGGAAGTACGACGAAGCTAAGATAACTTCCTTCTCGGCTCCTCCCTCAGTCCTTCTCTTTACTATGACTTTAGTGAGATCTTTATGGCAGTGAAGGATCCAGATCTCCCCCTGAACGCCTTTTAAGAGAATGCAGGTGCACACTCGCCCTTTTCCCGCAGCCCGGAAGAGCCAGGATAAGGAATATAGGCTAAATTTATTTGGAAAAATAAATAAACATGATTCACACAATTTCAAAGGTTATAAATTTTAATGATTAAAAACCTTAAGTGCAATTACAATGATTATACAATTTTTAAACGCAAGGCGCAATGTTCTAAAGTTAATTCTTTTTAAAAATAATTCATGTACCTCGCAATAAAAGAGATGCGTAAATTCTTGTATACGGTGGGTCGGGTCGGCTGGTCACGGCAGGTAGCGGCGGGTCGCGCTGTCCCTCGTTGCTCCGAGCCAAATGTGTCGATGCTTGCTCGCTCCCTCGCTTTCTCTCTCTCTCTCTCTCTCTCTCTATCTCTCTCTCTCTCTCTCTCTCTCTCTTTCTTTGTGTTGACGGTAGACAGCAGCTTTCCTTGGTTGCGTCGGTGGATCAGTCGCCTAGCCCGATGTTGGAGTCTCTGGTGCTATCCTCGTCCCTCCAATGTTAAAGAATAGGCCGTTGCCCTTGCTCTGCGTTTTCCCGGCAGGCTGATCGGCGTGCCAGATTTCAAGCCTACAGCGGCGGTCTTTCGTACTCTTGTCGATGCTCGGAGAGGCTCGTCCCTGTGCAGACTGGTAGCTTCGTAGATATGACTGGCGTGGACAATAATTAGTTGCTGTATAGACTCAATACGACTGAACGATGCTTGCCCTTAGACTCGGGTTTTTATACTCTTTTAATCCCCTCCATTGATTTCCGGTGGGATGCATTCTTTTGCTCAATCTTGGGAAAATTCAGCTACTTAATTCAAATGACCATTTCCTGTCAGAAATTCGGACGTGATAATCATGTGATTTTGCGCTGGTATGTGATCTGTTCTTAGGGCTCATTCCCTAGGAACGGTGTCTGTGTGCAGTGTTTTTCTATTTCGTGTCTTGAATATTGATTAGCATTCGAATATAAATAATTTTTTATGCCCCGAAAACTTGATTGTTCGGTGTCTTATTTCCGTAATAAAATTCCTCCGTGATTCACTTCTGAGGCCTTATTTCGTGAGAAAAACGGGTGCGCTCGGTGCGTTTCTATTTCCTGATTTGAATATTGATTAGCTTCCGTTTACGAATTGTCTTCAAATATTTTAATATATCGACGTATCGTTGGGAAACCTTCCTCGTCTCTTTTATTGCCTTAATTTGTATTCTTTTTACATTTTCCACTTCCTTACGGATGTACATAGAAATTTTGGCATGTCGTAAAAAGAATCGTGTTTACTATTTTTATTCATTATTGGCTTTTTAATTATTCTGTACTTTTTCTCTCATTTCTCTACTTATTATGATTCTCCCCACCCATAGCAGACGAGCGATCTTAGAAGGGCGTCGTCGTACATTAAACAGTTGTTTTCACACCCTTCTAATCCTATCCGTGCGATGAATACGAAATATAATGCTGTTTTGACTAGATTATACTCATCTTATTTAATATGATTTGTACATGATTCCTTGCGTTCCTTATTTGGAAAAACATATATATACTTTTCGCAAATGATAAAATTTGTTATAACTAAAAAGATAATTAACAAAAATTTTATTACCTATGTGAGCATAAAAGAAAATATCAATATCGTAACTTGTTTAAAAGTTCACAAAGAATAAGATATAATTTTGTTATTTCTTATTATCTTAATTTACATTATAAATATATAGTGGTAAAAGGCATATTTTGCAAAAGTTCATAAAAACCGAAATTTTCGATGTTCAATTAAATTATGCATATAAAATTAGTATTAAATATTAATATAGTAACATGAGTTTCCTATGGATTTCCACTCAAAGATATCTACTTTTAAACTTAATATATTAGAAAAATTTCCTTTCAATTTTACCTTAAAAATGAGTAAATTTTAAAACACCATCGGTTCTTCTCATCCTCCCCCCATTCTCTCTTAGCCCCCTATACTTTTTTTTCTCCTCCTTTTTCTTCATTTCTTCTTATTTTTTATTTCTTTCTTTATTCTTCTTCTTTTTTTGTTCGCACCGGTTTTTCGCC
>JACCID010000504.1:0-47470 GCA_018906775.1 Sycophila sp. Sp_5
TAATGATCAAGTGCGGAGTGGGGTGCTTTGTAGACGAGTCCCGTCGTCCTGAGGGTGTTCCTGGACACCTGGACATCGTCTACAGGAACAGCGGCCGATTTTTTTCTCAATGATGAAGTGCGGGGTTGGCTGCCTTGTAGAACGACGTCCCGTCGTCCTGCGGGTGTTCCTAGACACCTGGACATCGTCTACAGGAACAGCGGCCGATTTTTTTCTTAATGATCAAGTGCGGAGTGGGTGCTTTGTAGACGACGTACCGTCGTCCTGAGGGTGTTCCTGGACACCTGGAATCGTCCTACAGGAACAGCGGCCGATTTTTTTTCTCAATGATGAAGTGCGGGGTTGGCTGCCTTGTAGACGACGTCCCGTCGTCCTGCGGGTGTTCCTGGACACCTGGACATCGTCTACAGGACAAGCGGCCGATTTTTTTCTCAATGATGAAGTGCGGGGTTGGCTGCCCTGTAGACGACGTCCCGTCGTCCTGCGGGTGTTCCTGGACACTGGACATCGTCTACAGGAACAGCGGCCGATTTTTTTCTGAATGATGAAGTGCGGGGTTGGCTGCCTTGTAGACGACGTCCCGTCTTCCTGCGGGTGTTCCTGGACACCTGGACATCGTCTACAGGAACAGCGCCGATTTTTTTCTCAATGACCAAGTGCGGGGTGGGCTGCCTTGTAGACGACGTCCCGTCGTCCTGCGGGTGTTCCTGGACACCTGGACATCGTCTACAGGAACAGCGGCCGATTTTTTTCTCAATGATGAAGTGCGGGGTTGGCTGCCTTGTAGACGACGTCCCGTTGTCCTGCGGGTGTTCCTGGACACCTGGACATCGTCTACAGGAACGGCGCCCGATTTTTTTCTCAATGACCAAGTGCGGGGTGGGCTGCCCTGTAGACGACGTCCCGTCGTCCTGCGGGTGTTCCTGGACACCTGGAAATCGTCTACAGGAACAGCGGCCGATTTTTTTCTCAATGATGAAGTGCGGGGTTGGCTGCCTTGTAGACGACGTCCCGTCGTCCTGCGGGTGTTCCTGGACACCTGGACAATCGTCTACAGGAACAGCGCCCGATTTTTTTCTTAATGATCAAGTGCGGAGTGGGGTGCTTTGTAGACGACGTCCCGTCGTCCTGCGGGTGTTCCTGGACACCTGGACATCGTCTACAGGAACAGCGCCCGATTTTTTTCTCAATGATGAAGTGCGGGGTTGGCTGCCTTGTAGACGACGTCCCGTCGTCCTGCGGGTGTTCCTGGTACACCTGGACATCGTCTACAGGAACGGCGCCCGATTTTTTTCTCAATGACCAAGTGCGGGGTGGGCTGCCCTGTAGACGACGTCCCGTCGTCCTGCGGGTGTTCCTGGACACCTGGACATCGTCTACAGAAACAGCGCCCGATTTTTTTTCTCAATGACCAGTGCGGGGTGGGCTACCCTGTAGACGACGTCCCGTCGTCCTGCGGGTGTTTCCTGGACACCTGGACATCGTCTACAGGAACGGCGCCCGATTTTTTTCTCAATGACCAAGTGCGGGGTGGGCTGCCCTGTAGACGACGTCCCGTCGTCCTGCGGGTGTTCCTGGACACCTGGACATCGTCTACAGAAACAGCGCCCGATTTTTTTCTCAATGACCAAGTGCGGGGTGGGCTACCCTGTAGACGACGTCCCGTCGTCCTGCGGGTGTTCCTGGACACCTGGACATCGTCTACAGGAACAGCGGCCGATTTTTTTCTCAATGATGAAGTGCGGGGTTGGCTGCCTTGTAGACGATGTCCCGTCGTCCTGAGGGTGTTCCTGGACACCTGGCCATCGTCTACAGGAACAGCGGCCGATTTTTTTCTTAATGATAATGTGCGGAGTGGGGTGCTTTGTAGACGACGTCCCGTCGTCCTGAGGGTGTTCCTGGACACCTGGACATCGTCAACAGGAACAGCGGCCGATTTTTTTCTCAATGCCAAGATCGTGGTGGCTTCCCCTGAAGACGACGTCCCGTCGTCCTGAAGGGGTTCATGGGCACCTGAACATCGACTACAAGAACAGCCGCAAATTTTTTTTCAATGAACAATTGCGGGGTGCGCTGCCTTGTAGATGACGTCCCGTCGTCCTGAGGGTGTTCCTGGGCACCTGGACATCGTCTACAGGAACAGCGCCCGATTTTTTTCTTAATGATCAAGTGCGGAGTGGGGTGCTTTGTAGACGATGTCCCGTCGTCCTGAGGGTGTTCCTGGACACCTGGCCATCGTCTACAGGAACAGCGCCCGATTTTTTTCTCAATGACAAGTGCGGGGTGGGCTGCCTTGTAGACGCGTCCCGTCGTCCTGAGGGTGTTCCTGGACACCTGGCCATCGTCTACAGGAACAGCGGCCGATTTTTTTCTTAATGATAAAGTGCGGAGTGGGGTGCTTTGTAGACGACGTCCCGTCGTCCTGAGGGTGTTCCTGGACACCTGTACATCGTCAACAGGAACAGCGGCCGATTTTTTTCTCAATGACCAAGATCGTGGTGGGCTTCCCTGAAGACAAGACGACGTCCCGTCGTCCTGAAGGGGTTCCTGGGCACCTGGACATCGTCTACAAGAACAGCCCCCAATTTTTTTTTCAATGACCAAGTGCGGGGTGGGCTGCCATGTAGACGACGTCCCGTCCCACCTGGACATCGTCTACAGGAACAGCGGCCGATTTTTTTCTCAATGATGAAGTGCGGGGTTGGCTGCCTTGTAGACGATGTCCCGTCGTCCTGAGGTGTTCCTGGACACCTGGCCATCGTCTACAGGAACAGCGGCCGATTTTTTTCTTAATGATAAAGTGCGGAGTGGGGTGCTTTGTAGACGACGTCCCGTCGTCCTGAGGGTGTTCCTGGACACCTGGACATCGTCAACAGGAACAGCGGCCGATTTTTTTCTCAATGACCAAGATCGTGGTGGGCT
Organism: Sycophila sp. Sp_5; assembly: GCA_018906775.1. Lineage (NCBI taxonomy): Eukaryota > Metazoa > Arthropoda > Insecta > Hymenoptera > Eurytomidae > Sycophila > Sycophila sp. Sp_5. Next base: position 2,923 of record JACCID010000504.1, read on the forward strand.
TCCCTGAAGACGACGTCCCGTCGTCCTGAAGGGGTTCCTGGGCACCTGAACATCGACTACAAGAACAGCCGCAAATTTTTTTTTCAATGAACAATTGCGGGGTGCGCTGCCTTGTAGATGACGTCCCGTCGTCCTGAGGGTGTTCCTGGGCACCTGGACATCGTCTACAAGAACAGCCCCCAATTTTTTTTTCAATGACCAAGTGCGGGGTGGGCTGCCATGTAGACGACGTCCCGTCGTCCTGTCGGTGTTCGTGGACACCTGGACATCGTCTACAGGAACAGCGCCCGATTTTTTTCTCAATGACCAAGATCGTGGTGGGCTTCCCTGAAGACGACGTCCCGTCGTCCTGAGGGTGTTTCTGCGCATCTGGACATCGTCTACAGGAACAGCGCCCGATTTTTTTCTGAATGACCAAGATCGTGGTGGGCTTCCCTGAAGACGACGTCCCGTCGTCCTGAGGGTGTTTCTGCGCATCTGGACATCGTCTACAATATCAGCCCCCAATTTTTTTCTCAATGACCAAGTGCGGGGTGGACACACGTGTTTAATTTTATGACTATAACGTTCCCTTTTATCATTCTGTTAACATAAGCATCCAAACACATACCGAAAAGTATAATATCTTATTGGATATTAGGCCTAGTACACACTAAAAGAATTAGAGCAGCAGAATAACAAAAGACATAGTATAGGACTTTTGTCGGACTCTTGCGGTAAGAAGTAGGAATATGTAATAAAGGGTGGCGGAATAAGGAAATAAGTAGAACTACAGCAAAAATAAGAAAATAAGACATATTATTCTCGTAATAATTATTTACCTATTTATGTAATTATCTGTTACTGTAACTAAAATTATTCCTTGTGTTTTATTTACTGCAAAGTCTAATTTATAAAAAAATCATCTATTATTTATAATATATTAGAAAGTTCGTAATAAATTTATTTATATTAAATAAAATGTAATTCATAATAATCATTTAATTGATAAAATGTTATAAAAAATGAAAATTTTTTTCACTTTAAACAATTAATTTAAAAAATTAATTATTTTCAACATAAATTCAAAAAATATTTTTCAAGCGAACATTATCTTTATTCAGTAGTGTGACGCGAGGTATTGTCGGGTACCTGCGCGCCGTCGCGAGCCTACGCGGCGAGGGAGAGAGTTAGGCCGTGGCGCGCGGGAGCGGCGGCCATTTTGGAAGCTCAGGAGATTCTCTCGAGCCGTCGGCGACGAGGGACGCGTGCGCGAGTGTAAATCGGAAAATCGGCGTGTTCACGAGGAAGCGAGTGAGAACGAGCGAACGAAGTAGCAGCCCTGTACGAGCCAGAGCTGCGAAATCGTAAGTACCCGCCCGACTAGCGTTGTGAAGTGCGGGCGCGTACTGGCGAGGAGTCAAGGAGCGCCTTGACTCCCTGGCGTCGAGTTTCGTCGAGTGAACGTGGGGAGCCGTCCCCAGTTCATCGTTTCTCTCTCTCTCTCTCTTTAGATCGCGAACGCGGACTCTCGTGCGGTGAGAGTCCCGGCTCTCGGATACGAGCCGTCGCGTGGTATAACGTCGGTACCTCGAGCACGGGCTCGAGGTCGTGTTTGCAGTTCATCGCGTGGAACGGGTAAGCGACCCGTTCCTTCGTGTGCGTGTGTACGTGTGTGTACACACCGAGCAGGCAAGCGGCCTGCTCTCGGACGTTGCGTTTGTTTACGTGGAGCAAAGTCGTGCTCCGCGTAAACATTGCCGATCGCAGACCGCGCGATCGGCCGGCGAACTCTCGGCGCGGCCGAAGTTCGTAGGAGCGCGCGCGCTTGCGTTCGCGCGCGGCTCTGCTCGGCAAACGCTCGGGTGTGTTCGGGGCAGTCGGTCCGCACGCCCGACATCTACTAACCCTCGCGATCGAGACGATTGTAATTTTCTTTACGGAGGCAATAAAGGCCTCCGATTTGCATTCTCACTTGTCCGCGTTATTCTTCCGAGTAGTCCGCGGGACTACTCGGCGAACCCTTCACATCCGTAACCTCCCGGATACCGCCACTCTGTCGTAGAGCTGAGCGGCCGGCATCAACTGTCGTCGAGGAGGACGACGGCCACGCAAACGCAAGGAGTGCGTTCGCTCATCAGCACGCGAGTACGAAAAGCGAGAGTACAGGCGTACTCTCGCGTTGTATACGGGCCGCGGCGACGTGTGTTCGCCGTCGGGTGCTCGCGCACTACTTTGAGAACATGGTCCTTTGCTGCATTTAATCGTGCATAATCGACTTTTAAAGCACGAATCATCAGTCTACAAAAATAAATTGCGTTCGCTACAGTTTACGCGCATAGGTCAATCCATTTTACAAGTTATACGCGCCTCGAAAGACAAGAGTCTTCCCGTGAATTTTATTGAATTCCTATAAACGTTGGCTATATCGTTCTCTGTCATTGGGATAGCATTATCATCTTTTTGAAAAAATTGGTTGTTGATTGTTTTTGGATATCTTACATAAGTTTTTTGTGACTTTCCAAAACTTTGATAAATTTTTTAGCGTCTTTAGTGAACTATTTGCGTAAAATATTGTTCGATAGTATTTTAAAAACGATATTGCAAATCTTTCTCGCGCATTTGAAATGCTACAATTAAGTCTGACATTTGCAATACGATGCCTACGCAGTTAGTGGTAAATTGATACTGAGATTACATTTGTTTGAGGAAGGAACTGCAAAGACGGTTTACCCTTCCACTGCCAGCATTCGCACTTTGAAGATCTCGATGGCTTCATCTTATTGAACTTGCGATCAAGTAGATGCAATCGCTGATGTTAGGTGCATGCCCGCACATTGAAGTCAACGAAGAGTGCTTAACAAGTCCAGACAGGTTTATCACTTTACTGACCTTGGCGAGTGTTATTATTATTTGTGGCGATTATTATTTTCTCTTTTAAAACATTAAATAGAATATATCCAAGTGGCCTTTTTTGCCAAAATATTAATTTTAATAACCCAGGGAACGACGACAGCGATAATCAATAGGGAAACAGCGATAAACGTTGAAAACAATTGTTAAAAACAGCCGCGCAATTGCACGCTTATATGATTATACCTGGTCCAGGTGACCCAAATACCAAAATATTAATAAACGATTTAGTTTAGTAGATTAAATAAACAATAAACAACAGTATACCATAAGAAAATCAGCGATAAATAATGGTGAAGGACACCGCGCGAAGGCTACTGCGCGCGCCGCGTATAGCCTACCCAACTGAAACCCCCCTGTGCAACTAACATTTACATCTATTTCAACGAAATATTTTACTGTAATATCACAATTACTTTAAAGCAATTTCAACAAATTATTAAATAATTATATAGTTTTTGTAATACTCATTACTGAAATAATTTGCAAGTATCCTCTATTATATAAAGTAGCTTAATTCCAGGGTTTTTTTTTTTTCCGACCACTTTTCACGTCTTTGACCGACGATCGATTTTTTTCTCAATGACCAAGTGAGGGGTGGCTTGCCTTGTAGACGACGTCCCGTCGTCCTGAGGGTGTTCCTGGGCACCTGGATATCGTCTACAGGAACAGGACCCAATTTTTTCTCAATGACCAAGTGCGGGGTGGGCTGCCTTGTAGACGACGTCCCATCGTCCTGACGGTGTTCTGGGCACCTGGTCATCGTCTACACGAACAGGCCCCCATTTTTTTTCAATGACCGAGTGCGGGGTGAAATGCCTTGTAGACCACGTCCCGTCGTCCTAAGGGTGTTCCTGGGCACCTGGACATCGTCTACAGGAACAGCGCCCGATTTTTTTCTCAATGACCTAGTGCGGGGTGGGCTGCCATGTAGACGACGTTCAGGTCGTGCTGAGGGTGTTCCTGGACACCTGGACATCGTCCTGCAGGAGCAGCGCTCGAGTTTTTTCTCATTGACTAAGATCGGGGTGGGCTGCCTTGTAAATGAAGTCCCGTCGTCCTGAGGGTGTTCCTGGACACCTGGACATTGTCTACAGGAACAGCGCCCGATTTTTTCTCATACCATAACCAAGATCGTGGTGGGCTTCCTGAAGACGATGTCCCGTCTTCCTGAGGGTGTTCCTGGGCACTTGGACATCGTCTGCAGGAGCAGCGCCCGATTTTTTCTTAATGACCAAGATCGTGGTGGGCTTCCCTGAAGACGACGTTCCGTCATCCTGACGGTGTTCATGGGCACCTGGATATCGTCTGCAGGAGCAGCGCCCGATTTTTTTCTCATTGACCAAGATCGGGGTGGGCTGTCTTTTAAATGAAGTCCCGTCGTCCTGCCGGTGTTCCTAGGCACTTGGACATCGTCTACAGGAACAGCGCCCGATTGTTTTCCTCAATGACCAAGTGCGGGGTGGGCTGCCCTTGTAGACGACGTCCCGTCGTCCTAAGGGTGTTCCTGGGCACCTGCACATCGTCTACAGGAACAGCGCCCGATTTTTTTTCTCATTGACCAAGATCGTGGTGGGCTTCCTGAAGACGATGGTCCCGTCTTCCTGAGGGTGTTCCTGGGCACCTGGACATCGTCTGCAGGAGCAGCGCCCGATTTTTTTCTTAATGACCAAGATCGTGGTGGGCTTCCCTGAAGACGACGTCCCGTCGTCCTGCCGGTGTTCCTAGGCACGACATCGTCCAGGAACGCGCCCGATTGTTTTCTCAATGACCAAGTCGGGTGGGCTGCCTTGGGACGTCCCGTTCCTGGGTGTTCCTGGGCACCTGGACATCGTCTACAGGAACAGCGCCCGATTTTTTTCTCAATGACCAAGTGCGGGGTTGGCTGCCTTGTAGACGATGTCGTCGTCCTGAGGGTGTTCCTGGACACCTCGAGCTGTCTACAGGAACAGCGGCCGATTTTTTTCTTAATGTTCGGAGTGGGGTGCTGGACACCCCGTGTCCTGAGGGTGTTCCTGGACACCTGGACATCGTCTACAGGAACAGCGCCCGATTTTTTTCTCAATGACCAAGTGCGGGGTGGGCTGCCCTGTAGACGACGTCCCGTCGTCCTGCGGGTGTTCCTGGACACCTGGACATCGTCTACAGGAACAGCGCCCGATTTTTTTCTCAATGACCAAGTGCGGGGTGGGCTGCCCTGTAGACGACGTCCCGTCGTCCTGACGGTGTTCCTGGACACCTGGACATCGTCTACAGGAACAGCGGCCGATTTTTTTCTCAATGACCAAGTGCGGGGTGGGCTACCCTGCCTTGTCCTGCGGGTGTTCCTGGACACCTGACGACGGAACAGCGGCCGATCCAATGATGAAGTGCGTTGGCGTCCTGTCCTGAGGGTGTTCCTGGACACCTGGGTCTACAGGAACAGCGGCCGATTCTTAATGATAATGTGCTGGGCACCTGGTCCTGAGGGTGTTCATCGTCTACAGGAACAGCGCCCGATTTTTTTCTCAATGACCAAGTGCGGGGTGGGCTGCCCTGTAGACGACGTCCCGTCGTCCTGAGGGTGTTCCTGGGCACCTGGACATCGTCTACAGGAACAGCGGCCGATTTTTTTCTCAATGATGAAGTGCGGGGTTGGCTGCCTTGTAGACGAGTCCGTGTCTGGGGTGTTCCTGGACCCTGGCCATCTTCTACAGGAAAGCGCGATTTTTTTCTTAAGACAAGTGGGGGGGGTGCCTGTGAAGTCGTCCCTGTCGTCATAGGGGTTGTTCCTTGGAAACCTGGACATCGTCTCAGGAAACAGCGGCCGATTTTTTTTCTTCATGATAAGTGCGGAGTGGCTGTGCTTTGTAGGACGACGTCCGTCGTCCTGAGGGTTGTTCCTGGCACACCTGGACATCGTCAACAGGAACAGCGGCCGACTTTTTTTTCTCAATGACCAAGATCGTGGTGGGCTCCCTGAAGACGACGTCCCGTCGTCCTGAAGGGGTTCCTGGGCACCTGAACATCGACTACAAGAACAGCCGCAAATTTTTTTTTCAATGAACAATTGCGGGGTGCGCTGCCTTGTAGATGACGTCCCGTCGTCCTGAGGGTGTTCCTGGGCACGTGGACATCGTCTACAAGAACAGCCCCCAATTTTTTTTTCAATGACCAAGTGCGGGGTGGGCTGCCATGTAGACGACGTCCCGTCGTCCTGTCGGTGTTCGTGGACACCTGGACATCGTCTACAGGAACAGCGCCCGATTTTTTTCTCAATGACCAAGTGCGGGGTGGGCTGTCTTGTAGATGACGTCCCGTCGTCTTGAGGGTGTTCCTGGACACTTGGACATCGTCTACAGGAACAGCGCCCGATTTTTTTCTCAATGACCAAGTGCGGGGTGGACACACGTGTTTAATTTTATGACTATAACGTTCCCTTTTATCATTCTGTTAACATAAGCATCCAAACACATACCGAAAAGTATAATATCTTATTGGATATTAGGCCTAGTACACACTAAAAGAATTAGAGCAGCAGAATAACAAAAGACATAGTATAGGACTTTTGTCGGACTCTTGCGGTAAGAAGTAGGAATATGTAATAAAGGGTGGCGGAATAAGGAAATAAGTAGAACTACAGCAAAAATAAGAAAATAAGACATATTATTCTCGTAATATATTATTTACCTATTTATGTAATTATCTGTTACTGTAACTAAAATTATTCCTTGTGTTTTATTTACTGCAAAGTCTAATTTATAAAAAAATCATCTATTATTTATAATATATTAGAAAGTTCGTAATAAATTTATTTATATTAAATAAAATGTAATTCATAATAATCATTTAATTGATAAAATGTTATAAAAAATGAAAATTTTTTTCACTTTAAACAATTAAATTTAAAAATTAATTATTTTCAACATAAATTCAAAAAATATTTTTCAAGCGAACATTATCTTTATTCAGTAGTGTGACGCGAGGTATTGTCGGGTACCTGCGCGCCGTCGCGAGCCTACGCGGCGAGGGAGAGAGTTAGGCCGTGGCGCGCGGGAGCGGCGGCCATTTTGGAAGCTCAGGAGATTCTCTCGAGCCGTCGGCGACGAGGGACGCGTGCGCGAGTGTAAATCGGAAAATCGGCGTGTTCACAAGGAAGCGAGTGAGAACGAGCGAACGAAGTAGCAGCCCTGTACGAGCCAGAGCTGCGAAATCGTAAGTACCGCCCGACTAGCGTTGTGAAGTGCGGGCGCGTACTGGCGAGGAGTCAAGGAGCGCCTTGACTCCCTGGCGTCGAGTTTCGTCGAGTGAACGTGGGGAGCCGTCCCCAGTTCATCGTTTCTCTCTCTCTCTCTCTTTAGATCGCGAACGCGGACTCTCGTGCGGTGAGAGTCCCGGCTCTCGGATACGAGCCGTCGCGTGGTATAACGTCGGTACCTCGAGCACGGGCTCGAGGTCGTGTTTGCAGTTCATCGCGTGGAACGGGTAAGCGACCCGTTCCTTCGTGTGCGTGTGTACGTGTGTGTACACACCGAGCAGGCAAGCGGCCTGCTCTCGGACGTTGCGTTTGTTTACGTGGAGCAAAGTCGTGCTCCGTGTAAACATTGCCGATCGCAGACCGCGCGATCGGCCGGCGAACTCTCGGCGCGGCCGAAAGTTCGTAGGAGCGCGCGCGCTTGCGTTCGCGCGCGGCTCTGCTCGGCAACGCTCGGGTGTGTTCGGGGCAGTCGGTCCGCACGCCCGACATCTACTAACCCTCGCGATCGAGACGATTGTAATTTTCTTTTACGGAGGCAATAAAGGCCTCCGATTTGCATTCTCACTTGTCCGCGTTATTCTTCGTGAGTAGTCCGCGGGACTACTCGGCGAACCCTTCACATCCGTAACCTCCCGGATACCGCCACTCTGTCGTAGAGCTGAGCGGCCGGCATCAACTGTCGTCGAGGAGGACGACGGCCACGCGAACGCAAGGAGTGCGTTCGCTCATCAGCACGCGAGTACGAAAAGCGAGAGTACAGGCGTACTCTCGCGTTGTATACGGGCCGCGGCGACGTGTGTTCGCCGTCGGGTGCTCGCGCGCACCCCGAGGTAAGGACCTCGAGGGGCACTCGCACGTGCCCCATTGCACCCATCTTGCGGAGGAAGGTCTTCTCCGCGAGATAATAGGTCAAAAGGCAACCCCGTTACAGTAGATATAACTAAAATTATTGTTAAATAAAGAGTTATGAGATCAACCGAAAAGGAATTTATTTTTTTATTTGATACGAGAAATTAATACGAAACGTTTCATGTAAAATCATTATCTAGAGGGTTTGCACTCTTCTCGTAAATAGCTGAATAACTTTCTATAATGTATTTCATATATTTGATATATTATTCTTATAATAATCAATTTTAAAATTGAAATTAATACAAATGATGTAATGTAATAATATTAAGAATAACATTCTTAAATATTATATATTATTTAATTTAATTTACCTTTTAACTCCCCGTGATTACAATAAATTTACGATACGAGTCTTTTACTATACGCAACTTAAAAATTAAATTATTTGAATATATAAAATGTAAAATAAGTTTCTAGAATTCTTAAAAAAATTATAATAGTTTATAAAAAAAAAAGTAATCTATTCAAAGCCTCGAACAATGATAAATTATTTTAAACAGGAACCAAAAAATTATTTACTGAGCGAGCGTTAGCGAGCGAGGTACGTCGCTAGTTGATATTAATGTTTAATTAATTATTTTCTAAAGTAGGTAAATATAGATGGATAAGATAAGAAATTAGATTCTTTAAAAAAGTTTCCGCAAGAAAACAATATGATCGTAGACTTTTCGATCACGGTCTCTTGTGAAAAACTTTTGAGTGAGAGGACGTAAATTTACCGAACTATTTGTAAAAAAATAAAGACAGCTGATACATGAGGACGCCATGGTCTGCAGCAGCTAACCTCTTTCTGCAGGCGTCCGACGCTTACATTGTGATTAATATTTATAACAATTTGATTTATGTTTATAACAGTTTGGCGTGATCGAAAAGTCTACGATCATATTGTTTTCTTGCGGAAATTTGTTTAAAGGATCTAATTTCTTATCTTGTCCATCTATATTTACCTACTTTAGAAAATAATTAATTAAACATTAATATCAATTCTTAAGTTTTTCAGCTGTTGTGTCCAAATATTTTACAGTGACTTACAATCTTCAGTTGCAGCGACGTGCATCATTAAAGCTGGTATACAAAAATATCAGATCAAACTAGCCAGCATTATTAAATCAGATATGTAAAAATTATTGAATATATAGGTTAAAATAAAATATTTTTTCAAATAAAATATATTCTTTGTTTATATTTTTAACTACAAATCATTTATATAACTAGTAAGATTGTATATGCACATTAGAACTTGGTAAGTAGTACTAATAAAAAAAAAAAATTGCTTACATTTAGAAATTTATGAGCATTTTGTTGTTTTTTATTATAATAAGTCGTTTAAAAAATGTATTTTTCTATACAGAACACTATAATATTTGTTATTGTATGATTTTAGGTGGAAAGAATTTTTATTATCGTAGTTACTGTAGCTACTAGAACTAGTGCATCGTTCAAAGTACAATCTCAATGTACGCTGTAACTATTGAGTATTAGACTAAATGGCTGTAGGTAGTATCTTAATATAAGTCATCGATAAGATTCTCACAAATTCAAGCCAATCTGTGACCCGAACAAGTGAGACTCTCCTTGTAAGTTACGCGGACATTTACAAAATGCTCTCTGCGCATTAACCCCATTTAACTTAAACTTAACGCAAGGAATTTCAATAAAATTAATAAAATATAAAGCTCAAGTAAAAAGAAAAAATTATATCATTTCAGCGCTAATTAATTTATTAAATATTGTGGTGAGATTTAACAACGCGCCACCCTTATGAAAACGAAGGATTAATCCGAATTAAATTTTATTAAATTGAAGTGAATCTTCTTTGATACCGTGTTTTTGATATTGTTTTCGGGGATTCAGAAGTATTTATTATAGCGGGCGCGCGGGATGGTGTGTGTCCGGTTTGCGACTATTCTATTGAAAAATCTTACGTACGATCTTACGTAAGTTCTTACGTTAGATTTTTCGATAGGGTACAGCTATCATTTTAGCTGGATGCTGATCAAATTTTGCATTTTATAATTTTATTTTCATTTTGAAAGCTGTATTAAAGTTGCAGTTGAATGGTCAATTCAATTGACGATTTTCTCTTCCTCTACGAATGATGAAATATTGAAATCTTTTCCTTTTACTAGCCAGTTTAAATATCCAGTGTTGCACAAGAGATTGTTATTAGATGACTCGGTTTCATTTACGAATTCCACTATAATGCACAAATCGTTGCTCACCGAGCATAATTTAGCTTCTTTTTTTATTTCAGCCATCGCTGACGAAAAAGGGCAAAATGCAAGAACACGTGGCACGATTAGATGACATTAATGTAGTTTATGTAAGTTTATGTGGTACCTTACATAACACTCGCGAAATTCGACAATTTATATCGACAAGAAATGTTCCAAATCGCGTAAAAAACATGGTCCGAAGCATTTTTTTTTTCACCGTCAGATATTCAAATGAATATACGCAGAAGTCTAACAATAAAAAAACTCACTGCACGGGTATTTTTCGTTATTCATTGGTACCATTATACTTGGTTGATAAAAATACTAATAAAATTTATTGAAAAAATTATTGAAGGGGAAATGCAAGATTCAAGCAATGGATTAAACAAATGCAGGATACTGTGTTTGTTATCCCTGTTGAAAATATCCAGTTGGAAATCCATGCATGGACTGGATTCCAGCTGGATTTCCAGTTGGAAATTCCAGGTGGATTTTCCAGGTGGATTTATAGAGAATATAGCTAGAATTTTCCATGTGGATTTCTAGAGAATACAGGTAGAATTTTTAACTGGATTTCGATTTAATCCAGGGGGATTTAATGGGTATCCAGGTAGAAATTCTAGGTGGAAAATCCAGGTGGAAAATCCAGGTGGAAAATCCATTAAATCCACCTGGATTCATTGAAAATCGTGTTAAAAATTCCAGCTGTATTCCCTAGAAATCCACCTGGAAATCCGGCTGGAATCCAGTCCATACATGGATTTCCGAATGGAAATTCCACCTGGATTTCCAGCTGGATATTTTCAGCAGGAATGGCTGCATTATTACTTTCCAGCTGATGCTCCAGATGCTCCAGATGCTCCAGCGAGGATAATTTACGCGATCCTTTTCAGCACGTACTCGGGCTCAGCTGAACTCCAAAAAGCCGGGCGTTTGAACCTCCCGGCGTTTGTAGCGGACGGCATCTTACTTGTGCAGCACGCCCCTGCACACAACCGCATCGTGGGACGTTGATGCGAACCAGGGGCGGCCCCGTTACAAAATATTTTAATGGAATTGTAGGTCTTCAATGCTCTTACTGATAGTTCTAGTCAGAGCTGTCATCTGCGCGATGCAATGATATCTACAATAAATGATGTATCAATAGAATGATGAATCGGACGCCATAAATGAACAGTTTTTGTGCTTCGGATTTTTAGTCCTGCATGCTTATATTTGTTTTATGGAGTTAGTTTTACATATTTCTTATCGCATGGAACTCAAATCATGGAGGGTGCGTACTATTAATATTTTATTATGAGTAGTCCTATTTATCAGTAATATTTTAAGTTAATTTCTATTGAACATGATTTCCTAAAAAAAAAAAGAAATGTTCGCAAATAATTAAACGATGCAGTTAAAGTTATGATTACGGTTATGTTACAGTAATTTGATTATATTTTTATCTTTACTTAAATTTTTTAAAATCTTTTTAGTAAACAACAAATTATTTTGACATTGTAATGTTCAGCTGGGGATCAAGGCTGAAGTACTTGAAATGCACAAATAATAGAATGAAAAATAAATGAGCATATTTATTTACAAGAGAAAAAGAATACACTGACAGTTTCCGTAGCCGATATGAAACTTGAAGTGCGACAGCCGCGAATTAGGAGTCGTGACGCTCCGCACTACCTGCCGCGTGCACACATCGTAGCACTCTCACTCTCGCTTTCAGGGTTAGCAGTCTCTCTCGCTCCGGAATCAACCTTCTCGGTAACTCTCCGGACGGCAGACCGCTCGCCTTGTCTGCTGTCTCGAGCGATGGAGGCAGACCTTACAGGTTGGCCGCCGGGACCGGAGAGAGCGAACGTCGACGTTTAATGTCGCGCGATGCTCGTGGTGGATCCTATCTATATGAATATACAGCTCCGTAACTTGGGTACCTCGTGCCTGCGTGTTTCAATTCTTTGTATCCGGCGGAGAGCTATTGAGTTCTGGGAGGGTAAGGCCTTATAGGGTTAACGGGAATACGGAAAGGGATAATTTAGAGTCATTAGAGTAGGGAATGTATGCATCTCAGCTGTAGCTTGTATTGCTTATGCGCGAGGCTTATGAGAAAGAAAGAGATTTAGGAGAGACGGTCGGCTGGAACACAACAGGCGGAGTGAGAGTGTGAGTGAGCGCGGGTTATGAGCGTTAAAAGCCTTAGGGTTCCAGGTTCCGCGTGCTGGACGTCTGGAGAATCTTGTGTGCACCTGGTGTATGAACGCCCCGGTTGAAGGTGGCAACCGGAACTACCGGCTGAGTGAAAAACTCAATAATATTTTAGCAATGAACAAAAAGCTGTTTTCTGCCTTCCAGCCGGAAAGCGGCAAATTCCGGGCGCTGCACGAATCAAAGTTACCGCATTCCGGCACCATCGAGTAGGAAAATAGTTTACATATCTAGCCTTTTATAATAAGAAAGCCTCTGATGACATGTTTGTCATGTTTGTCTTACAAGTGATCTGACACAATTTCTTATTACACAAGACTAGGTACGTTGTAACAATCCGGGGTTCTTTTCGTTTAGGTTAGGATGGGTGTGGTATAATTATTCAAGCATGTGCTCAATGCACCCATGCTTACTACTCGTGTTACAAGCTCAAAACGCTTGTTGACCTGTATGACGTTCAATACACGTCTTCTACTCTTATGGCTCAATTCGCCGTAAGATAAATTACATCGGGAATATGCTCAATACGCTTCTTCTCGGTTCCTAAAAAATAAGCGAATACAATTTCTAAGAAAACAAATGAAATCGAACTATTTTGTTTTTTTATTTATAAATGTTCGCGATTTGCATATTTAAATCGCGTGCACCCCCGTGGTTATCGACCGAGCTCATGCGCGCGTCGCTGCTCTGCAGAGTCGACTGGCGCAGACGGATCAGCGGCAACTCTTCGATTTCTCCCGGCCGGTGTCGGGGAGGGTAGGAAGAGTTCCCTTAAGGCGAGGTTCTTAAATGTATACTCTATAAGAGCGCACATTGGGGAGCTCCGTCTTTTTCTTGTGGATCATCCCTCCTTCCAAACTTTTGCGATCGCGGAGTCATGGCTTGGTCCGGTGGTCGTCGATGGTCTCATAGAGGTCCCGGGATTTTCGCTTTTTAGACAAGACCGTAACGTGAGTGGGGGGGTGTCCTCCTTTATGTACGTTCTGATTATGCTGTTAAGGTTCTCGAAAAATCGCATACTGAGGGGCCTGGGAAACCAGGAATCCCTGAGTACCTTTTTTGTTCCGTGCAAAAGTACGATGCTCCACCCATTCTCGTGGGGGTTATTTACAGACCTTCAAAAATTCCTATGAAACGAGATTCAAATCTCTTTCCTGTCTTGCGGTCTTTGATATCGGATTTTAGCCATAAAATTATTATGGGTGACCTCAACGCAGACCTGTTGTCGGCTTCCAACGACACAACCACAATCAAGTGTCTGACCAATGAACTCTCCATGCAAATAGTCCCGCATGGGCCGACCCATAGAATATCTTCGTCTCACACTTGGATAGACTTAATATTGAAGGACGATAACGACACAGTACTGGACTTTGGGAATGAATGGCTGCCACACTTTGGGAGACATCATTTATTGTATGTCGCTATTGACATATTTTCACCAGATCCTGTAAGGGAATCCTTTTCTTATAGGGATTTTAATAGCTTAAATGCTATCTCTTTGAATGAGATGCTCTCTCGTTGTGATTGGTCGGCCATAACTTCTCCGGAGGCTGGTCTGGAAGAGGCGCTAGTGGCTCTAAACCACAACCTTAGTTGCTCTATTAACAGTTTGGCGCCCCTCAAGAGGGTCTTGCCTAAGAAAAAGAGTGCTCCTTGGTTTGGTCCTGAGCTGAGGCGACTGGTCAACAAGCGGGACGCCACTCTAAAGAGATACAAGAGAACCTCACAAGCACCACTCCTTCTCTTAGGTGTCTTCTTCCCCTCTTGAGAACACAAATACAGTACTGGACTTTTTAAATTCAGCAAGCAAAGAAGGTTTCGTTTTTAAACCTATCAGCTTAAATGATGTAATCATTGCGATCTCTCATTTTTCCCTCAATCTGTTATTGTAAACGCTCTTCCTACCATAGGAGAGCTTGTAGTGGGAATATTCAATTCGTCCTTTGCCCTGGGAGTTTTTCCGAAGGCTTGGAAGAGGGCGCGGGTTAATATATTGCAGAAGAACGCAGCTCCGGAGTCACCCTCCGATTTTCGTCAGATTGCACTGCTCTGCTTCCTCTTTAAGGTTCTGGAAAAGATCGCTCATGACCAGATCACAGAGTACCTTAATCAAAACAATCTAATGGACCCCTTCTAGACCGGCTTTCGTAAACATCACAGCGGTAAACACAGCGCGGCCGAGAATTCGTAGGAGCGCGCGCGGCTCCGCTCGGCAACACTCGGGCGTGTTCGGGGCAATCGGCCCTCACGCCCGACGTCTACTAACCCTCGCGGTAACTTATCTTGTAACTTTCTTTTGCGGAGGCAATAAAGGCCTCCGAATTGCATTTTACTTGTCCGCTTTATTCTTTCGAGTAGCCCGCGGGACTACTCGGTAAATCCCTCTCATCCATAACCTCCCGGATACCGCCACTCTGTCGCAGAGCTGAGCGGCCGGCATCAGCTGTCGTTGAGTAGGACGACAGCCACGCGAACGCAAGGAGCGTGTTCGCACACCAGCACGCGAGTATGAAAAGCAAGAGTACAGGCGTACTCTCGCGTTGTACACGGGCCGCCGCGACGTACGTTCGCCGTCGGGTGCTCGCGCGCACCCCGAGGTAAGAACCTCGAGGGGCAGTCGCACGTGCCCCATTGCACCAATCTTGCGGAGGAAGGTCTCCTCCGCGAGATAATAGGTCAGAAAGAACCCCGTTGCAATTTACATATTTATTTATTTATTTATTGAAACTGACTGTGATATCTTATCTATTGATGTGATGCAATCTGTACCAATTATCAATATTTATAAGTTATTGTATGTAATGTTTAGTTACTTTATATGATGTATAAATTTTGCCAAATAGGCGAATAAAAGGTTATCTATCTATCTATCTATCTCTCTCTCTCTCAAACAAACTCTTGGACGCAACGGACGCTTGATTTTGCTTCAAGATTTGTTCTTTTTGACCTGCTCATCCCCTGCTTCAATTTCACTATCTGTACTTCACCATAAAGGCTCAGCTGCTCAAAATCCTGCTAAAAACTACAGCTCTACATTTCTTTAATTGTAAATACAAGTTAATTAGTCGTTGAAGGTAAGGTTGAAGGACTTTGCAGAGCTCAGCAAATAAAGTTCTTTATCAACTCAATTACGTTTATTTAATTCTCCGCCCGCTGTAACTACCATTATCCTAAATTTCTACCACAAAAATTCTCAAACATTTGGTCCTTAGAGCAGGATATGGCAGTGTACAGCGAGTGAGTGCGTGTAGTTATAAACGACGCCCTAACACAACGGTGATACAGTTGTACGTGTGCGACGCTCAGAAGCTGTAAACCCGCTCATTCTTTCGCTCATTAACTGCTCATCTAAATTAAATCGTCATGGGTGATGACAAGGCTCATTCGAACAGCGGCGTCTCTCAATGTGCCAAAACATCAGGACGCAAAAAAGGGAAACACACCAGATCTGCCTTGCTCTCCAACATCGGCAGCGTAGACACAGACCGCGCTGTGCGCGAAAAGCTCAGCCTCGCTCCCGTGGCGGCACCATTAACACGCCCGTACCGGCCTTCGCGAGAATCAGAAGTCCGATGCTCTACACAAGCATTGCGACTTTTCGTGCTCAAGGAAACACAAGAACAGCTCAATGAAGAGACATTGGCACAAATTCAAGGCCTTCTTGACTAGGCCATACAAGATCAAGAGGTTATTGAAGTGCTCTGGAGCTCAGAAGCCGCTGAACTTCCGTATTTCAAGGAAAATTATTTTGCTTTTATTGTTAAACTTGCTCACAGATTATTAGGAAAAGCCTCTGATTTAATTTCATCAATTCCAGCTCAACTCGTAACTTTGACCAGCTCATCTCATCAATGACCGAAACTCCCAAACATCATCTTGCCTCATTTCAGCGGAGAGTACGCTGAATGGCCACACTTCAGAGATTTGTTTAAAAATGTAGTGCTCAGCAATGAAGATCTGGAACCTGTAGAGAAGTTGCATTACCTCAACAGCTGTTTGTCTGGTGAGCCTGCCCAGATCATCTCCGGCTACCCCGTCGAGGACAGCTCATTAGAACCAGCATGGGCTCAATTATTTTGTCGCTACGACAACAAGCGACTGGCTATCTGCTCATTTCTTGATCAACTGCTGGATTAAAACCTCTATCCTCCAAGTCAGCATAAGGACTTAATGCGTTGCAGATGACGCTCAGTAAAGTTACAAAGGGTTTAGCCTCACTCAACGTTTCAGAGCAACTTTGGGACATGCTCTTGGCTCATCTCACGGTGCGCAACATGGACCGCTCAACCAAGGAGAGTTGGGAACACTCCCTTGGCATGTCTCAAGAATTCCCAACATCAGCGAATGTGCGTACGTTTCTGATGTTACGTGCACAAGCACTTGAGCGTGTTGAGGATGTTACAGGAAAAAAAAAGCAGTCTGCTCAACACAAACCGTCCAACGTGGCCGCAACATCAGCTCAGCCACATTCTGCAGCTCAATCTGGTCCAGCTCACCAAAAATCACACAATCATACTCAGTCATCAGCTCAATCCAAGACAGTCTCTTACCATCTTGGATCCACTGCTCACCCTTGAGATAAATGCCAACAGCCGCACTTCATTGTAATGTGCGCTGTGTTCAGATTACTAGAGGTTAGACTTTGTCACGAGATCGTACGTGAAAAGCAATCGTGTCACAACTGTTTAGGGCGACATAATGTAAGTGTATGCTCAGGCTCGCATCAGCCTACACAACAGCCATCAACTTCAGCTGCTACTCAACCTGCTCGTGCATCAAGCTCAGATGCTTATTGAAATGTCGGTGCAGTCGTCTACTCAACGCTCAACTCATCGAACAGCTCATCTCATTTAACTCTGTTCAACCCACTGCTCAGCTCATCACATGCCGATCTCAGTGAAGCAACGCTCTTAGGTACAGCCATCGCTCAGCTCAGAACATCATTGTACGATCATTACGTCCATCTCATGATTGATTCTGGGTCTGAGCTGACGTTCGTCACCAAACACCTGGTGAATCAATTCAAATTCCCACGTCGTTCATCATCATTTGTAATCCATGGAATAAGAGGTGCAAAGGCTGCTCACACTTTCGGCTCCGCTCAACTCACTCTCAAATCAAGATTCACTCAAGATGCTATAAGTATCGAGGCACATATTCTCAAAGCGGTCACCTCGATAACACCATCAGTTAAGATCACCATACAAGATTGGCCGCATTTGAAGAATTTAAACTTGGCTGATGAGAAGTTTTTCCAGCCTCGACCAGTGGATATTATCATTGGAGTTGATAATTACGGGCTCATTACAAATTCTGGACTCATTAAATCCCATCCAGGATCTCCAGTCGTTCAATCTTCTATTTTTGGATGACTCAAAGTAGGATCTGCTCAAACAACATCAACCAAATCTGCTTCAGCTCACTACAGCATTGTCAAGACAGATGATGATCTTCACGAACTGCTCAGCAGATTTTGGCTACAAGAAGAGCTCAGCCACGACTCAGACAACAGATTGTGTTCTAAACAAAAGGAATGTGAAAATCACTCAATGACATCATGCACACTGGTGCCAATTTATTGCTCAACATCAACGAAGTACTCATCTGGATTCGCCACTTTCTTCAACTCTTTGCCGCGGACGTTGTCAAAATGTATAGGCAGGTCCAGGTACATTTTGATGATTGGGATCTGCAAAAGATCCTTTGGAAGTATCAAACTCAAGATGAAGTGGATTTCCAACTCACCACGGTCACCTACGGGACCAAAGCTGCTCCGTTTCTCGCCACAAGGGCTTTATTGCAACTTGTGGTGGATGAAGGATACAAGTATCCACTCGCCATTCCTTCACTCAAAAAAGGAATATATGTCGATGACATATTTGGTGGAACTGATACCCCTGCTCAGCTCAATGAAATTGCTCATCAAGTTACATAGTTGTGTAACGCGGGCGGTTTCCCACTCTCAAAATGGCATGCAACTCTAAATGATTTGTTGGTTGCTTCATCAATAGATGGCTCTCCACTCAACCTAGACGACTGCGCAACCTCTCTACTCGGATTAAAATGGCTTCCTCATGAAGACTGTTTTACATTCACATCAAAATTCTCACCACACTCAGGTCGTCTAACCAAGCAAATAATATTGTCAGAAGTGGCTCAGATATTTGATCCACTTGGATTCGTCTCACCTGTTATCATCACTGCCAAGATTCTTCTACAAAAACTTTGGCTGTTTAAACTTGGCTAGGATGATCCACTCCCTACTCAAGTGTGTTCAAGATGGCTTAACATTTGAGAAGATCTTATCATGCTGGCCAACATATCAGTTTCAAGGTGGTTTGGCTTTTTTACAATAGAACTTTACGGCTTCTCAGATGCATCTCAAGACGCTATGGCAGCCGTTGCTTACATAGTTGTTCGCTCACCCGCCACAGGATCAACGACGTCATTCATCTGCACAAAAACAAAAGTCGCACCTCTAAAGAGACTACCGATCCCTCGGTTAGAACTCGCAGCAGCTCTGCTGCTAACCAAACTCATAAAAACTGCTCAAGATTCTCTTCAAGTGCAGATAGATTCTACTCATCTGTGGACGGACTCACAAGTTACTCTCATGTGGATCAACTCACCACCATGCCATTGAAAAGATTTCGTTCGGAACAGAGTCGCCCAGATCCAAGATATGTGCACACAATATACCACCTGGCGTTGACTACGCTGGACCAGTGACTATTAAAACCTGGAAGGGACGAGGATGTAAAACCGACAAGGGTTGGATTTGCGTATTCGTCTGTCTCAACACATCAGCTGCTCACCTAGAAGTTGTCACTGATTACTCAGCCAATTGCTTCATTGCTGCATTTCGTAGGATTGTTTCACGCCGAGGAATTGTGCAAGTGATTTATTCGGATTGTGGAACCACGTTTCAAGGCGTCACAACTCAACTCAACCAGCTCTTCACCAAGGTTTCTTCAGAACATCAGCTCATTTCTTCCACGCTCGCCGCTCAAGGAACATCTTGGAAGTTCATTCCTCCTGCTGCTCCACACATGGGTAGAAAATGGGAGGCGCTGGTGAAATCAGTTAAATTTCACTTGCGACGCACAATTGGAGAAACTTTATTGACGTGTGAAGAACTTACGACACTTCTTACTTGAATAGAGGCTGTGCTCAACTCAGGACATCTGGAGCCACTCAGCGATGATACTTCAGATGCCTCAGCACTCACTCCAGGACATTACCTTATTGGCTCAGCTCTTAATTGTGTTTCAGAACCTTCACTACTAGATCTCAACCCTGCTTGATTGTCAAGGTGGCAATTCATTTAGCAGCGTTTACAGACATTTTGGAAACTCTGGTCAGCTCACTACTTGCAACGACAGTAGGCGATCTCAAAGTGGCATCACCCTTCTCACGCTCTTCAAATTTGCTCAATGGCATTGCTCACGGATGAGAGATCACCTCCAGCTAAGTGGCCTCTTATTCGAGTTATGCAACTCTATTCTGGACAGGATGGACTCACTATGTTGGTGACGCTCAATACTGCAACATCCATGATAACTCGACCAATCACAAAGCTCACTCCTTTGCCAGTGCTTCTGCCAAAGGCTGAACAAAAAGTGGCTTTACGACCCACTTTCTCACTCACTCATATCTATATGCAGGAGGATTTACGACCCTGCTGTATCACTCAGCTGTCAACTCAAGATTTACTTCTACAAAGCTGGATGGATTTACATCCAAAAAACTTGTAACACAGATAAGCGTAAAAAAAAAAGAAATCGTAGAGTAGTGTTTTAACAATAAAGCTCTATCACAATCTAACTATTGCACTCATTACTGAATGAGAGATATTAGTTGTTAAATACAAAATTATATCTTTTTCGATTTTAATTTTAATGATATCATTTTTTTGAGAAGAAAATAAAAAATAAATTATGTAATATTTACTGGACTCCTCGTGAAACGTAAATCAAGCTCCCCGATCGCGAGTGGCAAGGGGACTCGCATAAATCAAGCACCCCGAAGGGAAAAGATTTTACTACGTCCACGTCGTTGTTCCTGGGTAACGCTAAATGTAAAAAAGTTGACCTTAAAATGACCTCGAAGGTCAAATCCAAGGTCACCACTGGACTCCTTGTGAAACAGTTACTCCAAGAATTAGTTAACTTCATTCGTAAACAGCTGACCCAAAGAAGTGCAGGAAAGAGCTGCTTCTTATCTGGCTCAACCTTAAAGACCTTCGGATGAGCTCAAGGTCGTACTTTACCTATGACCTCAGTAAACATTTTGACGTAAAATTTACCGCTCTATCGATTGCCGTTGTCAAAAATAGGGGTTTCCATTTAAGGAAAAAAAGTTGACCTTGAAATAACCTTCAAGGTCAAGTTCAAGGTTAACTCCAAGGTCATCGTTGGATTCCTCGTTGAAAGTTACTACTAGAATGGTCTTCGTTTTTTTTTCAAAAACATATTTATTAAGTGGAATTTTTAAGTGTTTCGTTACTTTTTGGACACCCTGTGTACGTATTCATATGGTCTACTCGTACCAAAGCTATCCTTCACATACGTTGTAACGTACAAATTATTTTAACGATACGATAGTTCTTGATAACTCGAAAGCATATATGCTAATAAAATCGTTCCTTTTGTAGCTCACGTTCGTCATGACAAACGAACGAGTGTCGCTATTAAAAAAGGTTTCTATTTAATTTTATCTCTTATGTTTATTAATTTTCTCTTAGCTCACATACGTCGTGAGAAAAGTATGGGTTTTGCTATTGAGTTATATTTCTTATGAATATTGATTTATATTATTATCAGCATTTTCTTTTAAAACTTTTAGCTCACATACGTCATGATAAACGTATGCCTGTTGCTAGTTAGTTTTCAAATAACTAATAAACTAATAAATGCAGAAACTGTTTTTATGACTCACATACGTCATGAAGAACGTATGACTTTTGTCAAGAATAATAGTTGTTCTTTATTATTTAAATTTTATTTATTTTATATGTTTTAGCTCACATGCGTAGTGATAAACGCATGAATTTTGCTATTGATTTAAAACTAAATTGTGATTTTCCGACGCTATGGCGTAGTGGTGGAGATGCACCTCGGGCGATCGGGAAAGTTAAGCAACTTTCGGCGTGGACGCTACTTGGATGGCTGACCGCGCTGGATATTGCGATGCTTCCTCGATCTCTTAGGTGTTTTTCTCAACACTCAACAAAGTGAGCGGGAGGTATGAGAATGACAAATTCGGTGCTCAGGCTGTAACAATCGGGTTTTCTATGGGGTAGGAGGAGGAGTCCCGGTTACCCCTGAACTCAATACGTTCAGGAGTACTACTCGCGAACAGGCTCAGTACGCCTGTTACAACCCCTAGCTGTCACGCTCAATACGCGCACAGCTCTAACACGAAACGAGCTCAACGCGCTCGCAAACCTCTTTACGCAGAACTTTCAATAATAATACGGATTTTATTAAACGGAAATAAACGAACTCCACTTTGTTTACACTTAAAAACTATTCTTAATATTTATTAATCTGAGGAAAATAGAAAATAATACAGAAAATAACTTCGCTTATATACTACGGATTTCCTTGAGCGCGCTCACTTAAAACTAACGCGGTAACTAATAAAACAAAACGCGAATCTTGACCTTATCGGTACGCGGAGAGTCCAACTATCACGCTCATTACGCGTGATAGTCTCCCCATTAGGTTGGAGCTCGGCTCAGTGCGCCGAGTGGACTGAATTCGACAGTCAGCTCCCGCTCGCTCCGAGTTGCTTGATCCGAGGCGCGCCCGGTGGGAGAGACTGTCACGGTGGGAACGGCGTCTCGCGGTGGGAGAGTATCACGAAGTGGGGACACTCGGGAGCGCACTTACTCTCCGGCCGTCGCGGTCACGCTAACGCAAGTATATCTTAAATATACGCGCGTTGCGTACCGACTTATATTCGTAACAAAGCTATTGCTCGCGCTTGCCGAGCAATAACTTTGTTACATTACCCTCCCCCTTAAAAAAAAGCGGAGCTTTACGCAAGCTAAAAAAAATTTAAACAATAAAAATAAAAAAAAACTAATCACTAAAATAACTAACAAAAATGTTGTTGCTGCTGTTGATCCTGCTGTTACTGTCGTTGCTCGTCCTGTTGTCAGTGTGGCTTTATATACTAAATCTTCTTAAATTTAACGGCCGTCCTTGGTATTATTTACAGTATATTTACACCATATACAATATTTACACTAGAGTTCCTTCACATTATTTACAAAATGTACAGCAGGGTTCGTCAACCCTTAGACTTCTTACTCGTGTGACGTCGGCACCCAAGTGGCGCCACAGTCAGCGTACGTTATCCGGCGAGTCGAGACAGCGAGTTTACCGACGACCAAACTCGCGCATAACTCGCGACTATATCGACAGTCACCTAGCTTGTATTCCGTACTATTCGATGTCGGTAAACAACAGCATATGTTCAAACCGTTGACGCAAGGCTGCGCATCTGTTTCTAATCAACTAATGCAGGGCTGCGTGCCATGTGCGTGCGAGATAAGCTAAGTAAAAAGTCTTGTAACGAATTTATTGATTTCCACCCAATATCGATTTTTGCAGGGAAAACGCTCCAAAATTCGGCCTATATAAACAGGGCAAAATCGAGGACCGCAGCTCAGTCTTAGTCGAGAAGTACACCGTTACTCTGTCAGTTTGAATACCGAAATTCTGTAAAACTTAACTTAAAATTATTTCGAACTCTGTATTTCAAAAGTATATTTAAAACTAGTCTTTGTAACATTTGTACAACAAGTATTTATTCCTAATAATAAATTCAATTATTATATTCTAAATCGGTCTCCTATTTATTTCGTGAGCATCCAAATTTCCCGCCGAGAGAACTCCGTCGCTGCCGTACCGAGCCTACACGCAGCGCCTGCGTTCCTGCAACCCGCTCAACTCCAAGTAGCCAGATCTCCGAAAAGGTAATTATTTGATTATTATAAACTGTATATTATGTCTGTGCATGTTTCGTGATGCTTTATCCTCAATCCCTAGTATATCGCTAACGCGTTGACTATAAACGAGGAACGCGGAATTATTCATTAATTCTCGCGCCACACACACAAACTAGCTTACGCGGCTCGACGTAACACTCGTCTGTCGACACAAACGGTTTTAAATCTTGAACGTGACGAATAATCGCATCTTCTTCGTTTTTACGGTCAAAAAATAACTGTAGAAATTATTTTTAAAAACAAACCTTAAACGGACTGACATATTTTCCGCACCAATTTGCGTTAATATTTCCGGCTTTATCGGACAAGACAAAATTTCTTTTTAACCCTTGCTTGCCGATTTTCGGTTTCTACTCTCTCCTGCGTAGATTGTAGTACTTATCTCATCTTTGGAAGCTTTTTGTGGCATTGACTTGTCTATTCGGTTATTAACCAAGTTTTTTACATTCCCTCTCTCTTCTTGCTGCAGTATTTCAGCAGATATCAACTCTCTACCGAAATTCAAGTAGGCGGGTGTGTAACTGGTACATTCGGTACATTGCTATGCTTGGTATTAAATGTGAATGCAATTTCTGGTATGTGGGCATCCCAAAGTCTTTTGAAAATCTATGATGTACTGCTTAATCATCGTTTTTACAGTACATTTGCCCTCTTAACTGCATTACATTGCGGTGAGTACGAAGGTGTAATCCTGTGACGTATCGGCTGAAATTGTTTTCGATCATTTAAAATGCAAAAAAAAAAATCCGGAAAATTTTCTGATTTTTCGGTAACTAACTTAAATGTGCGGGCGTACTATTTCTCATTACTACCACTATTGATCGAATTCACATCAATAGGGTTGCGTGACAGAGCATCTGCAACGTTGTCTTCTGAGCCTTTTCGATATAAAATATCAAAATCATCCTGGCTTAATTCTGAGGCCTAACGTGCAAGACGACCTGTTGGACTATCTATACTGTTCAGCCACTTTAACGCCTGGTGATCAGTCAGTACAGTAAAATGACATCCATCTAAATAGTCACGCATCTTCCAAATTGCCCATTTAACGGCTAAACATTCAAGCTCTGTTACCGAATAGTCTTTTTCTGCTTTGCTTAAAGAATGGCTATAATAAGCAGTAACTCTTTCGTTTTCTCTTTTCGGACATCAACGTAAAAACGCATTTCGCCGTCTATCTTTTCCATCCGTATTACTAGCGAACTCCTAGGACTTGTAGATCTTCTGTTTCTTCCGGTTTCCTGCGTCGCTTTCTCTTCTTCGTTGTTACTTTGGATTACTTGGTTTCTCGGTCGGTATTTCTGTTTTCTCGGCATTTCGTCGATCCATTTGCTGCTATGCTAGATTTCTGGTGTTCATCCTGTCATATGCTGCATCTCTTCTTTTCCTTGACTACTCCATGCTTCCAATCTTGTCTTCGGTTCTTCTGTAGGTGCCTTTATCCCTACGTTATTATCTATATATCCTGACATTTTGATTTAATTTAAAAAAAAATTTAAAAAAAAAAACGATTCTGAGAGATGACAATAATTTCGATGCGTGCGGGTATTTTCAGAATATGTATAAATCAAGACTAATAACAATAAAAAAATTCAAGCAAAATGAGAATTATTTCAAAATTTAATCCCCGTCCGCACGCATTTTCTCTCCTCTGCGCTCATTCCTCTCCCCTTATCGCATAAAAAAAAATCGCATACTAATAAGAAAAAAAAATACTTTGTTAACTCTAAACGCTGCCTACACCTATTTTAAATGCACTAATTTAACCTTAATTTACTAAACGCTACTGTAACTTCATCGATCATTTTTCCAATCGCTACGATTCGCTCCTCTAATTTTGTCATGCGTGCCGTAGTGCTCCTTGCCACGTTTAATAACTGCCTTTTTAAAAGGTGGTTCTCTGCTTTTAAAATTTCCACTTCTTGTTGGAAGTGCCCCAGCGCTTCTTGCTGGTCAAACACAGTCTCTAGCAGATCTTCCACATTCGCTTCTACTTGGTTGAAGCGGCCCCGCAGCCGAAACTCGGAACCAAATTCGTCAAAAAAAATCTGGCATTATTCTTAGCAAAACCACACAAGTAAAAAAAAATGTTATCAAAATGAAAAGAGCACAACAAAAAACTTTATACTATACGGCACTGGCTACTGCGGCACTTGACAAAATTAACATAAACGTAACCCTAAACCAACCTCCTAAACCACCATAGCCTGTTCGGGCGCCATGTAACAATCGGGTTTTCTATGGGGTAGGAGGAGGCGTCCCGGTTACCCCTGAACTCAATACGTTCAGGAGTACTACTCGCGAACAGGCTCAGTACGCCTGTTACAACCCATAGCTATCACGCTCAATACGCGCACAGCTCTAACACGAAACGAGCTCAACGCGCTCGCAAACCCCTTTACGGGGTACTTTCAATAATAATACGGATTTTATTAAACGGAAATAAACGAACTCCACTTTGTTTACACTTAAAAAACTATTCTTAATATTTATTAATCTGAGGAAAATAGAAAATAATACAGAAAATAACTTCGCTTATATACTACGGATTTCCTTGAGCGCGCTCACTTAAAACTAACGCGGTAACTAATAAAACAAAACGCGAATCTTGACCTTATCGGTACGCGGAGAGTCCAACTATCACGCTCATTACGCGTGATAGTCTCCCCATTAGGTTGGAGCTCGGCTCAGTGCGCCGAGTGGACTGAATTCGACAGTCAGCTCCCGCTCGCTCCGAGTTGCTCGATCCGAGGCGCGCCCGGTGGGAGAGACTGTCACGGTGGGAACGGCGTCTCGCGGTGGGAGAGTATCACGAAGTGGGGACGCTCGGGAGCGCACTTACTCTCCGGCCGTCGCGGTCACGCTAACGCAAGTATATCTTAAATATACGCGCGTTGCGTACCGACGTATATTCGTAACAAAGCTATTGCTCGCGCTTGCCGAGCAATACCTTTGTTACAAGGCCTACGAATCTAATTTGAGCATTCTCAATATACCGACACACTCCGGAACGGGTTTTCTTATTCGGCATTTACCCTGGTTATAGGTTTGGCCACAGGTTTTCCCCATTCCACAGGCATAACCCTGGGCGAATGCGGAGTAGGACTAGGGCGGAGGAGAGATCTGCCGGCAAGAGAGGTCGAGGGAAAAAATGCTGGGCTACAGGGTGGGTGGGGTCTAGAGCCGTGTACTCCCATCACACCTAAGCAGGGGGGTCAGTGCAGTGTCCTCCCCCCGCTCGGTAGTAGGCAATAACCACGAGGAAAGAGTCGGCAGGTAGTACTCGGCCCAGGAGGCTGTACGAGATTCTCGAATATAAAAAAAAATAAAAAGAACTAAATTGTGATTGGATTTCTTATTAATTTCATTTGTATTTTCTTTTTACTGAATTTTACAAAATGATTGAATTTTGATATTTTTATAACCAAGAGAGGAATTTCAGAATTTTAATTATTTCTCTTAGCTTTAGCTTACATACGTCATGATAAACGTATGCCTATAGCTAATTAGCTTCGAGTCTATTAGATAGTGAATGTTTTTTTAAAAGAATGCCGGAGCAAGAGTGAGCGGAGCTTTGTAGGGCCCCGCCTTTTATAGTCAAAACCAAGCTTTTCCCTCTCTTGATCTTACAATTTCGGCGCTGCATGTTGTGACGTCACATGCTTAGAGTGGGTACATGTTTCTTAAAGGTAACTTCGGAAGGAAGGGATACGGGCTTGTTTAGGAGAGGGAAATGACGCCGAACGGGCGCTTATCCGCGGGCAGGGGGGGGGGGGGGAACAATAGCAGAGGGATTTTGGAAGATGCCGTGACCTAATGTGTCGATGTGCTTTTGCGTGTGTAAGTGAGGCGTTACAACGTGAACTGTACCTTTGTTACAACGTAATAAACTATTTTTAATAGTTTTAGAACATTTTTTTTATTTATGTCTATAAAATATTTGCGTGAGTCAGCAGTAATTATCACTGGTTCTTTTATCTACTAAGATTTCTAATTATTTTTTATTACTAAACCATTAAAACTTTGGAATGTAAAAGGTTCCTAACGTTTATTTTCTGTATTAAAATTTGAAATAAAACAAAGAATGGAACTGTTCAACGAAGTATTATCAGATTCTCCAAGGTAGTTTTAATTATTTTATTAATTCTATAAAGCCATTTATATTTTAAAAATATAATGTTTAAAATAGGTTGGAAAAGATAGACAAGAAATTATTAAAACTCGCAAAAAGGACATGCAGAATCAACTATTAAATGAACGAATGATAGTAATACTGTGTGACATTGCATTTGTAAGTCTTTCCCCTCGAGTGATCCGGCTCTCTCTCTCTCTCTCTCTCTCTCTCTCGCTCTCTCTCAGAGGGTCTTAAGGCTGAGAAGGCGTCGACGTTAAATAATTTATTTAACGTCGAGCTTCTCTGTCCTCCTTACAAACTCCCCAAAGTGACAGGTATGGAGCGGATAACGCGCCACCGCACCAGCCAGCCATGCGTGTGAGAGTGAGAGCATGTGCGCGGATGCCCGCCCGAGCGTGCACGAGCCACCGGGAAGCCGTCGACGCCGCATTGCCGTGATGCAGCCCTGCCGAGGTCCAGCCAGCGGAGCAAAACAGCTGATGAGGCGTACCACGATGGCTTGACGACGAGGCGACTGAGACGACAACGGCTTGGCGACGAGGCGAGCACGACGGCAACGACCTGCTGTTCGACGTCGCCATAACGACGCCCTGTTGAAAATACCCAGCTGGAAATCCATGCATAGACTGGATTTCTAGGTGAAAATTCCAGCTGGATTTCTAGGCAATACAGGTGGAAATTACAGGTGGATCCCTGTTAAAAAATCTAAACTCAGATCTAAGGTCAGATCTCAGATCAGATCTGACCTAAGATCTGATACCAAAATCTGATCTGACAAAAAAAGCTAAGTCCAACTAATCGAAAAATTCCGGACAAAAAATTTTTTTTTCAAAAACCTTGTTTATTTTTTATTTTGAACGATTTTAAACCAAATTTTTTTTTTTTTTAAACTTTTGAGATTTCGGCTAAGTCCATCACCTGCATAATTTCTAAGTCCGGTGAAAAAAAAAATGCTCTGTAAAAAAAATTTCGCGAGTGTTTTGTGAGGTACCACATAAACTTACCTAAACTACATTAATGCCCACGCATTTTGCCCTTTTTGGTCAGCAATGGCAAAAATAAAAAAAGAATCTGAATTATGCTCGGTGAGCAACGATTTAGGCATTTTAGTGGAATTCGTAAATGAAACCGAGCCATCTAATAACAATGCTTTGACCAACAATGAATATTTGAACTGGCTAGTAAAAGGAAAATATTCGAATATTTCATCAGTCGTAGAAAAAGAGAAAATCGTCAATTGAATTGGCCATTCAACTGCATCTTTAGTACAGCTTCCAAAATGAAAATAAAATTATAAAATGCAAAATTTGATCAGCATCTAGCTAAAATGATAGCTGTAGGTGTTAAGTAATATACTGTGGATGTGTACACAGGTATATATATGTATATGTATGCCATAGTGGCTCTTTGAGGAGATTTTTTGACGCTATCCAACACTTTGGGGAGATTTGAGGTACTTTGGAGAGCTCTCCAAAGTGCCCATATACTTAAAGAGCAATTTGAGGAGCCAATTAACTAGTATGCTCAGAATATCCCTCAAGAACTATTTTATGTAAACAGAATGAATTTAATGCAATAATTAATCATTATAGCTTACCAGAAATTAACAAATCCGATTAAGCTATACTTGGATTCGGTTAATCGATAAGGGCGACAATCCCTATTAAGGACTGAAACTAAGTATTTGCTCATCAGCAAATGCTAAACATTAAATTTGATTAATGTAAAGGGACACGGTAGTGTATACGAAAAGATTTACCTAATTTATATAGTTCAAGTCTTATTATAATATGGAAAAGGTATATGGCAAAGGAATTACAGTCTCCAAACATGAGAGTGAATAACACAAACCCATTTATGACTACATTAAATTATACAACACGGGACAATTGAAAATTGATAATTACAATTTATTAAATTTTGTCCGCAGGTCAATATGTCCTTGGTTACGGATGAACGATTATGACGACATTAAGTTTTATTTTGAGTGCAGTAATATTCAGGCACTAAAAATAATAAGCAAATACTAAAAATAGTAAGCAGCGCAAAAGGATTACGGCGACACCCTTAACATTCTAAAACTGCACCCAAGCAATTAGTTCCAATATATGAGAGCGAATACTTCAGGCTCATTTAAAAGCTGTATTAACACATCAACTAAAGCAAAATTGTGAATTGATTACTATTGATTAGGATTCATCCCCAGTTCAACATTTGCTCGTTTCCAAATGACGGCTTAAGACGACATTGCTTATTATTCTTAGTGCCTGAATATTTTTTTCATCTGCAAATTTTCATTATTAGATTCTGTTCGATTTGCTTTTCAGTAGCACATTTTATATAAAACACGGCAGTATAGCCCTCAAAAAAATGTTCTGTTAATGATTTTTGTTCAGATACACAATAGTAAGCAGCGCAAAAGGATTACGGCGACATCCTTAAAATTCGAATGCTGCACCCAATCGTTTAGATCCCATATATTAGTGTGACTATTGCGAAAATTGGGTATTGATATTATAGATTACTATTGATTTGGTTTCATTCTCAGTTCAATATGGTCTTGTTTCCAAATGCCAGATTACGACGACATTACTTACGATTCTTAGTGCCTGAATTATCAAAATAAAAATTTAGAAAATGGTCCTGCGAGATCTATTACCCGAAAATTGATGGTGTCGTTATAATCCTTTGGGTTTGATAAATCTCAGAATGGTCAAACTGCGACAGCAATTAAATGCTTTTTTTGAGTTCATACATGCCTTGGTACGTTCCTGCTGTTTGAACTCATACGTTTCTTAAATTATTGAGTAAATGCTATAGCCCAAAGCGGTTACTGCTATGCCTTGCCAGCAATGTCGTCGTAATCTGGTAATAGCCATACATCGAGTTTTTATTACATAGGGTATTGAATTCGGATCGTTTGCTAATTCTGCGATTTTATGAAAAGTCATTGTCTAATGAATTTTTGTGACTTAAATACATTTTTCCATAAATTTATTTGCCTTTAAAATTTTTATCTCTGTGGTGAGGGGAAAACTCTCCAAACTGCCCTTAAGATCTTATATTGCATATATATTGGTTTACATTCCTTAGTTGGAGCTGCGGTTAAGTTTAAAGTATTATTCTGGTCTTAAATAACCTAACTATGTATGTAATTATCGTATATATGGATTTTGAAAAACTCCCCAAAGGGCCACTATACTATACATATATATATATATTTATTCTTGACAAGTGATTTTTTGTACAAAATACTAACTGAATACTTTCCTAGTTCATTTTTTTATACGAAGGGTCCATAGGCAACAAATTTTGAACATAGAAGTATCTAGAATAAAGAAAGACATTTGATAAGTTATAAAAAGGAATACAAGACTCGAAGAGAAAATATTGTCTGGAAGCTGTGCTAATGCCGCAGTTGAATGGCCAATTCGAATTGATGATTTTCTCTTCCTCTACGACTGATGAAATATTCAAATCCTTTTCTTCTACTAGGCAGTTCAAATATCCAGTGTTGATCAAGGGATTGTTATCAAATGGCTCGTTTTAATTTACGAATACCACTCAAAGGCACGAATTGTTGCTCATCGAACATAATTTAGGTTCTTTGTTTATTTTTTCCATTGCTGACCAAAAAGGCGAAATGCAAGAAGACGTGGCACGATCAGATGACATTAATATTACATTAGCTTACGTGATGTCAACGCTTGCCAAATTCATGTGTGTTCGTGCACAAGACAAAAGAATCAAGAAGCGCAGTATCGCCTGAATTGTATTAGGATCTACTCAACCTTATACATACAAAGAATATAATAAACCAGTGACTTGCAGGGTTCCTGTAAATTAAGGAAACAAATATACGATTTAAGGGCTTTTTTTACACACTTAGTGCATATGCTATTTTGCTACGCAGGAGTCGAACATTGCATATCCAATTTTTCACCCGAAGCGCGAACATTACGAATTATACTCGTCGTGATAAAAATAGGATATTACGTAGTAAGGGGAGTAAAAAAAGAATGGACATAGATCGCATACAGGGTGTCCAAAAAGTCTGGAAACACCCAAATAGCTTTTGAGGTGATTTATTTGTAAAAAATGTCAAGGTTATATTCGATGTAATTTTCGACAAGGAATTCAACGGCGACCTTAGATTTGACCTTGAAGATGACCTTGATGGTTTTTTTTAAGTCAGGTCAATTTTTTTCAATGGGAAGCACCATTTTTGACATCAGCAATGGAAATAGCGGGAAATTTTACATTCAAAACCTTTGAGATCAATAATTTTCCATTGATCTTAAAGGTCATTTAGAGGTTATTCAAATTTGACGTCTCGCAGAAAAACTCGATTGAAGGAAATAGATCAAAGCTTACTTCAGCTGTTTTCTTCAATCACAAGTAGCTCGGACCTCAAACCTAACCTTATTTGTATCCTTTAAGGTCAATCCAAGGTCAAAATTTGTTTCTTAAGTCCCCCTCATCTGATATCGGCAATTGAAAAAGGAGAAGTTTCCATAGCGTTTCCCAGAAACAATTATTGATTATTACCATTTCAAGCTCTTCTATTCAATTCGTTCAAATAATTTTCCGCAGCAGTAGTGTACAATCTGAAAAAATATTTTACTGGTTTTTGAATTTTCATATTCTGATCAGCTTGCGTCTCTTGCAAAGAAAAGTGCAATGGACAAACTCACTGATAGAGAAAGAATAACGCTTCTCATGATGAGAGGTTGGGGTCCGGTGCAGCGATCTTATAGGGCTGTAAGGGATCTTTTCATTGCTACATTTAGGCCTAATAGGACTCTAATTTCATTTGCAACAGTTCAAAAAACTGTTAAAAAGTTTGAAAATACCGGCACTATTAGTGACCTGCCTAGATCAGGTAGACCAAAATCAGCAAGTAATGAAGAGAAGTCATTAGATGTTTGTTAACATTCACTGAAGATGCACATACATCCACTCGTAGAGTTGCTCAAGAGCACTAAGTTAGTACATCATCTGTTCATAACATACTACATGAAGCGAATTTCCATCCCTACAAAGTAACACTGATACACAAACTGAACGAAGATGATTTCGACCGTCGCGTTGAATTTTGTGATGATAATAGATGAATCAGCTCTCATCCCCGCTGAAATCATCAGAAATGCTGTTGGTGCTTTTTACCATCGATTAGGACAGTGTCAAGAAGTAAATGGGGAGCAGTTCGAGCATCAACGATAACCATAGTTGGAAATATTTATCCAATCACGTGAGAGGCAAGGGGACTCTCGATAATAAAGCGCCCAAAGGGAACAGAAATTACTACGTCCACGCCGTTGTTCCTGGGTAACGCTAAAAGTAAAATCAAATGACCTTTAAGATCAATGGAAAATTATTGATCTCAAAGGTTTTGAATGTAAAATTTCCCGCTCTTTCGATTGCTGATGTCAAAAATGGTGCTTCCCATTAAAAAAAAATGACCTGACTTAAAAAAAACCATCAAGGTCATCTTCAAGGTCAAATCTAAGGTCGCTGTTGAATTCCTTGTCGAAAATTACATCGAATATGACATTGACATTTTTTACAAATAAATCACCTGAAAAGTTATTTGGGTGTTTCCAAACTTTTGGACACCCTGTATAGCCTAGCCAAAGGCGAGGTTGACTTACGAATTTCGATCCGAGTCATTTTTTTTTACTTTTCTTTTCGATCGGGCTCCAAGAGGAAAGGTTATGATTTCGTTTCTCTAGGCTGAAAAATGATTTTTTAGCCTAGCGGTATGAAACCGTAACCTTTCCTCCCAGCGCTCGATCAAAAAAAGAATGTCTCAAAACACACGTTTACCACCCTCGCATTCGGCTCGGGTACCAATTTACGTGTGATCTGGGACCATTTCTATTTTACCTCCCTTTTTGCGTAATATGCTATTAAAATATATGATAATTTGATTGATGGACTTTTTACGGATTATCGATTGATTTAAATACTTTCACGTGTTTTATAAAAATCAACTTATATAGAGACAAACGCTATAGAGGCCGCAGTGCTCCTCGAGCGCTCGTCGTTCGAAAGCTCAGACTTGCCTTCAGTTATACTTTCGTAAGAAAGTAATTACAATATATTATATTTTGAACATAGAAAACATAAAAAGGTTTATTTTATTTCAATGACAAATGAAATACTGATTTAAGTTAAACACAGTTAAAAATTCAAAACTAAAAGTGAAAAATTAAAATAAACTATTTCTATTCATTTAAATATATGATAATTTGAACATAGAAAAGATAAAAAAGGTTTATTTTATTTCAATGACAAATCAAATAATTCATCAAGAATTGTGACTAAATATCACTTTTTTTGTACTGTTCTATATTGATACTGAACTTATATATACTATACAATATATATATTAACATATTAAATAAACATCTTATTTTTACAAACAAAGCAATCATAAATATGATCGTATATACATAAGTAAAGAAAAGGTAAAAAATTATTTTCTAGAAATCGACTCAAAAATAAATAAATTCAATGATATTGGTAAAGTAAAAGAGTAGTTTAATGGGGAAAAGTGAAAATTGAAAAATAACTCTGTGATGTCCGGAGCGGCATCGCTCGCCCTAATTTTTTTTTTTATTAGATTAAATATTAAAACTATTTTTAAGCGCTAATGCCGCAGCGCATTTTCGCACGGCCGAAGGCTCGCAGCGGCGACGCGACTCGGCCAGCGCGGGAGCGCATCGTCAGCGCGACGATCGAGATAACGCCGCTCGAGCATTTTGATTGCGGCAACGATGCGATGCGCTACAATAATAGACATAACGAAACCTTTATTTCTTTTCCTTCCAGTTTTATTTCTTTGGAACAATTCTGTTTGCGCGCCGCTCACAGGAAGGACACCGGAGTCCTCCGCGCGCAGCGAAAGTCGACCAGCGGGTCGACTTTCCTCGATGCCCCGCGCCTTCCCGGGCCGGACCAACTGCACCGAAGTTTCAGGTATCCCCGGGAAGTGTGGGAACAGCGCGAGCTAGGAACGCTGCGCCGGCATATGCTCGACACCCTGCCTGTTCGCGGACGCGGACTCAGCCTCGGCCGACACCAGGGTGGCTTCAAGTGTCCGCGCAAAGCGCGAGAACAACATAACGTATTGCGCTTCCCACGAAGCGGAGGCAGAATAGGAACCCTGGTGCAGTCTGCCGGCGCTGAGTTAGCGTCTGGCAATATCCGAGCCTCTGAAAGAGGAGCAATGCTACTGGGGAGGGAAATAACCGCCAACTTCGTTTCTTTTTCGTCTCCGCGGTGCAACGGAGAGATGCGACTCAGTCGCGATTGAACGGACCTCCGGAAATGTCGCATTTTCATTCTTTTTCGATATAAAGGCTCTCCGCCGCACCAACTCCTCCAACGCGCCTCGATTAGGAGTGGAGTCGTCGCGATCAAAGGCCGGCGCAACGAGTGCTCACGCGAGGCCATTCGCGATCATAACTTCGCGAAACTCCAGCTTTAATTCATTTATTAGTTTCTACTGGTTCGTCACGATCGGTTTCCGCTATCAATAGTGTCGTGCTTGTAATAACTGTGATCGCAGAAATTACGAAATACAAAGGTGTGAATTTAAGTGAAGTGACGATCTAATTATTTTTATTCCCAACTCCCTTGCGATCCTTACGCCGTACCGCCACCGTTCTCGCGAACGCGCAGCCCTGCAGCCAAAGCAGTCGCCGACCCAGTCGCGCAGCCCCGCAGTGAATAGCAGCGAACGCGTCGGTCGCCGTACGCAGCCATCACAAAGGTAAGTGGCAACGACCTTGCGAACCGTGGTGCTTGCGCGGCACCTGCAATTCCCAAATTCGCAAAGGCGGGCGTTGTGGATCGAGAAAAATTAAATACTATGCTCGCGGAAATATCAGCCTTCCCGCTCGGGACGTAACAGTGGTGACTTGCGTTGGGATATTTTACCGAAATTTCCTCGGGGAAAGTAGAATATCGAAAGAACAACGCCCGAATTTGCGTGAGTATCTAATATGTGAAGTGTGTGTTGGTGAAAGAGAAGCGCGATAAATTTTCGGTACGACAATGTACTTAAATCAAACGATGGAAAATTAGAGCGAAAAGAACAGTGTGAAGAGTGTCGAATGAGAGAACCCGGTGAAAGCAATCCTATAAAGTAGCTGTACATATAAAAAAAAAAGGAGCGAAAATTTTGTGAAATCCGATAAATCATTTATCGGTTTTTGTGTGCTGTTTTTTTATAGGATCTGTCCAATAAGAAGCGCAATAATTTCCAAACAATTTTTTTTTTTTTTGAACAACAGAATGAAAAAAGAAGTGAGAAAGCCGCGGTTCGACGACGCTACAAATAAACACGAGGAGTGAGGGAAGTGTGTGAAAATTTTGTTTGTTTTTCAGCAATTATTTTTGCGACGAATGAAATGAAGAGTGGAAACGAGAAAAGAGTGACGAATTATTCTTTGCCGAGCGAGAGAGAGGGAGAGAGTTGCGTCTAATGCGTGGGGAAAACCGCGATCCGACGGCCAGGGTCGGCGCGACAAGTAAATGCGCCGAGTAAAGGAAGCGCCGAATTTACACGAGTGGTTAATATGCGAGCGTGTTTAGGAATAAGAGAGAGAGACGCGACAGATACTCGAGTCCTGCGATGAGACGAGAGCGAGGAAAGAAAGGCGGGAGAACACTGAGCGAAAAAAGCATGATATTCTCTTTTTATTTTTTTCTTTCTTTTCAAAGAAAAATGTTTTTGTCCTTTCTTTCTCTTGCTTCTTTTTGCCTCATGGTTTGGTGGTTTTCCCGAACAGCGGAGTGTGAGTAAAAAAAAAAAAAAAAAAGGGGAGTGGCGTCTAATGCGTGCAGAGAAACCGCGTTCCGACGGTCAAGGGCGACGCATCATTAAGAAGCGCGCATACGAGACCGAAGGTGCAAATTTAAACGCCTCAAACAAGAAGAGGGGAAACGATGCGCATGGGTAAAACGAATTTCGGAAGACGGTGATTGCGTTAAGAAAGGAATGCGAGTTGTGCACCGCGAATCAATGGCCAGCACGCGCGCGAATATGTTCTTCAAGAGTTTTCTATGTCGGTAAAGAAAAACTGCGGGAGCGACAGCTTAGTATGAATAACGAGAGCGACTCACTGCGAATGGACAACAATTAGACGCGTTGAACAACAAGCATAGATATGCAAAGAGCGGAGAATTGGACCGTGCAATGGCGGTGACCAACCGGTTCCCTTTATTTGGTCAATCCTCCGCGTCCTAGGAAGCAAATACAGAAGCGGGCGTGACGCCTAAGCGCAAGTTGGCGGGTGTATCAAGGGCGTCTGTGTGCGAGCAACTCCAAGAGAAAATGACAGATGACGGGAGCAGCGACGGCGACCGGCCGGTCACGCAGGCCGAGGCTCGGGAAATCCTGGCAGATATAAGAAAGCGCGAGGAGGCATTGAGAGCGGCAGAGCGACGATTCGAAAAAATGCGCCAAGCAGAAGCGTCAGGTATTTTAGAAGCCGAGACAAAGGACGCAGAGTTAGCGTTGAGAACGCAGTTGGAAGAAGAGCGAGCCGCTCGCGCGCGCTTGGAGCATGAAATTTTAAGCCTCCGTGAGGCCAACCAACAGGATGAAGCACCTGCCCCGCTGACCTCGGCGCAGGTCACCGCTCAGGACGAGTTCGGCGTATCAGCCATAGACAGCCCACCGAGACCCCGCGAGAGAACCGAGCCACCATCCAGAAAAATCACTGAGGCCGAAATTTCGAATGAATTGAGGGCGCTGAAACGCCATCTCCTCGAGATTCGGGAGGTGACCAGAGGGTTCCGTCAGCAGGAAATACCGGCCTCCCCTCTCGGGCACTCGACATCCATCGGCGAAGCGGCGCCCACATTTACTGCCGGCGGGTCAATGGCCTCCACTTTCATTAAGGAAGCGTTAAACGGCATACCAAAGTTCGAGGGTGGCAGTGTACAGCCCTTCATCCGCGCGTGTAGGCGCGCTGTCACTGCCCTACCACCATCCTTAGAAAGGGACGTTCTGCGATTGATCAGGTTAAAATTCCATGACCGAGTGCGCAGCGCCGTGGAACACATCAGCGTCGGTACAGTAGACGAGCTCGCGGCTCACCTAAAAAGAATTTTTATGCCAGCAGAAACAATGCACCAGTTATATGGGCAACTCGCAGAATTAAGAAAATCTCCAACCGAATTTTTTTTAGAATATAATAATCGCGCAGCCGACATCCGCGATGCAATCATCGAGAAGAGGCGGAGCGATGCGGCCGGGTACATCACCGCCCGCGAATTAGAGTGCATCGAGCGAGAAGTCATCGACGGGTACAGGGATGGACTGCCACCGGAGTGGCGTAGAGATTTTGGGTACTTCGATGGAATGTCATTGCAGGAAGCGTTCGACGAATCGATCGCCATAGAAAAACAGCGAGAACGCGACCGCAAGAAGCACGGGTCTGCAGCAGGCGAGAATAATGTACCACCGACGTACGCCAACGCGACCGCCGCTTCGAGATGGGTATGCTGGGCCGAGCGCGACCTGACGAGCGAGAGGCCCTGGTAATGAGGCGGGCGAAAATAGGAACGATCGCAATGCGAACGGGGAAATATTTTTTTATCATTGCCGAAATTGGGGGCGACCTTTCGCTCGATAATGCCCTGACCGCCTAGCATCACAAGATTCGAGGGTGAATCCGGGTCAGGGAAACGAGCGCGCTGCTCCTGCGACGGACGCCGCCGGAGCGCCGCGCCCGGGACGTCCAGCGCAATGGTCAGTGGGGGGAACCGCCCAGCCGCGGAACCCGTAATTTATGCGTTACAAATCAATAAAGGAAATAATATCCCGACCGTCCACATCGAGTCAAGCGACTTCCATCGAGGCTTGATCGATGCTATGGTCGACTCAGGGGCGCAGCCCAACGTCATCAAGATCACCGCACTAAAAGAACATCTGATTATAAACGCGGCCGAGCGTCCGGTCCTCCGAGGGATCGCGAGCGGGGACCTGCCGTCGTTTGGTACGGTTTTCGTGGACCTGTACGGTATGCCGACGAAGTTCGTCGTGGTGCCGGAGTGGTTCCCAATTTTAAATGCGGCGATCTTGGGCGCGGAGTTCCTTCGGGAAGGTGCAGCGCGCATGGATTTCGAAAACGCGCGGCTGGAGATCCAAGGGAAAACATTACCGTTCGAGCTGGCAAGTACAACTGTCCTCCGCCCAAAGGAAACGCGGATGGTACAGTTTCCACTGCTCAATCCCCACGAGATGAAGCGAGGGTTCGTGGAAGTAATAAAATTTGACAACGGCGTAACAACCGGCGGCCGCGTCGTTGACAATGACGGCGGCAAGGTATCTTTGGCTGTGCGAAACAATAACAGCGAGGCCGTAGAATTGCGGCTGCCTCGCCTACAGATGATAGATGAGGATGATATCGGCAGCCTAACCCAGCTGAATACCGATTCGGCAGAGGAAGGAATTTTAGAGATGAGCGAGGAAGCCGAGACGAAGGCTTCTATGGAAGAAATCATAGGAGGCCTTCCCGGCGAACAACAGATCCCCGTACGGCCTTTCGTTTACAAAAGCCACTACATAGAGGATCAGGAAAACAGGCACGGCTTGTGGCCGAGCCATCGGCGCGAAAGGACGTACGGGCAAATAGAAGAGGGAAGGGGTGAATCGGAGCCCCCTTCCGACCAACGTTTCGACGAGATGTTGCACAACTTAGTCACCTTGGAACCCGCCACGCGTTTTGGGCGCAAGTTCAGGGTAGTCAGGGGCTGCAGCCCGACTTGCAGTGAAGGCGTGCGTGCTGCCGATGTGAAGGACAGCGAACAAAAGAGAGGCTCTGCGCGCGCCGAGTTAGAAGATACCGGTGCGGCGCAGGCGATAATCAAAACCAATAGCGTGCCCCAAAAGAGGAGCCGGAATCACGCATACCGAATGAAGTAGTCACGGGTTGCACGAACGATGAAAGGGGATCCGCCGAAATGTTAGATGCGCAACAATGCAACTCGTCGGAAAAACTTAGAAGGGGACCTAGAAGGGACCTAGAAGAATTGATCGAGGCGTTGGCCCCCGAATATGAAGAGGGATTTGCCTGCCTAGCGGAAATCAGGGAGACTAACGAGGCACCGGTCGGGAGGTTGAACCACCTCATAAAGAAATTAGAAGAGGAAGGGGATTGCTTTGGCGACACGCGCTTGTTGGAAGGACGCGGCTCTGAGCCAGCGCCGCCCACGCGTGCACAGAGGATTTTAGAACGAATCCCACAAGACCACCTTGACAAAGCAGGAAAAACGAGGCTAGCCCAATTAATCGAGAAAACGCAAAAGGTTTTCAAATTGCCAGACGAATCTTTGAAAGCTGCGAATGTGATTGAGCACCGTATCGTGCTCACCGATCAAATTCCAGTTTTCCAAAAGCAGTACCCGATACCCTACCATTTGCGTTTCATAGTGCGAACTCAAATGCAGGAGTTATTGAACGCCGGTATCATAGAGGAAAGTGATAGCCCGTACAATAGCCCGCTGTGGGTGGTTCGGAAGAAAGATACGCCCGAGGGCGAGAAACAGTGGAGAGTCGTAGTTGACTTTAGAGGAGTCAATGAAAAAACAGTCAAGTTTCCCTTCCCCGCGCCCTTCATCGCAGCGTTTCTCGGATCATTGGGAAGAGCAAAGGCGTTCATTGCCGTGGATATGTATTCCGGCTACTATCAAATACCGCTAAGGAAGGAGGATAGACATATAACGGCCTTCTCGACGCCAGATGGACATTTCCATGATAAAGGCTGCCGTTTGGAATGAAAAACGCGGGGGCTACCTTCCAGGAGCAAGTGAATAAAATTGTTAAACAGGATGACGGTGAATACGCGTATGTCGATGATATCGTCGAAACTGCCGAGAACGAGGACGCGCTCGACGAGAAATTCATCAGCCTAGCGCGGAGATTAGAAGCGGCAAACATGAGCCTGCATCCGGCAAAGGCACAGTTTTATTGTAAAACAATCACATTTTTGGGGCATGAGATTTCGGCGCAAGGAGTGCGACCCGACCCTAAAAAGGTCGCCGCTTTCGATCGATACCCCGTGCCGAAGAATGTGACAAACATCAAACAATTCATCGGCGCGACAGGTTATTATCGACGTTTCGTGCCGGGTTATTCAAAAATAGCCCGTCCACTCTTGGACCTTTTGAGGAAAAGCGTGACTTTTGAGTGGACTGACGCGTGTCAAGCGGCCTTCGACGAACTGCGGGGTCGTCTAATGCGAGAACCGATCTTACAGCATCCAAACTTCGAAGAAAAATTCTTCGTTACATCGGATGCGTCTAGCTACGCTATTGGCGGCGTACTTTCTCAAAGGAGGGAAAGCGCTGACCTACAGGTGGCATATGCTAGCCGCCTGTTGAACCCCGCAGAAGTTCGATATAGTACCATCGAGAAAGAATTGTTGGCGATGAAATACTGCGCCGATCAATTCGAGTTCTGCCTCTTGGGCCGCTCGTTCACCTTTTTGACCGATCACAAGCCGTTGGTGTGGTTCGACAACATCCGAGACGCCACCTCCCGTTTAAAAAAGTGGACTTTCAAACTAAGAGAGAAATTCGAATTCGACGTGCAATATGTACCTGGGAAGGCCAATCACGTGGCAGACGCGCTTTCCAGAAACCCGCCAGACTTCATAAACGCCATCAGGAAAAGAGAGAAGCTCTCAGACAGCACAACAAGCGGATGCGGGAAGCGCCTTCGAGGCGAAGACGACCCGATCTACACAAAGGGAGAATTTCTCGCAGTACTCTCCGACTGCGGCGAA
The DNA here is from genome assembly GCA_018906775.1 of Sycophila sp. Sp_5. Lineage (NCBI taxonomy): Eukaryota > Metazoa > Arthropoda > Insecta > Hymenoptera > Eurytomidae > Sycophila > Sycophila sp. Sp_5. The sequence continues at coordinate 44,333 of JACCID010000504.1, forward strand.
TTCTTCCTTTGCCAAGCGATGCAGAACGTCGTAAGGGGAAGTACGGGAATTCGCGTGCGATGGCTCTCCCCGACAAAAGAGGGTCAAGACACATACGAGATAACATTTTCTGACAAGATTAACTTTGCGTGCATTTTAACGGACGTAAGGTTAGAAAGACCCGAGCGCGGCCGATATAGGCTCAGCAACGATGAAAGGGCAAGGATCGAAATAACGATCGCAGAATCGCTCGCCGCGAGGGGAGACCCCGTTCGGAAAACAATGGCAGTAGATGCAGACAACAAGCCAATTATCGGGGACACAGCTCACGTTGGTGCCTCGGGTTCAGGTGCAAAGGCCGCTGCTAAAGGCCTGACGCCCTCCCTCACCCGACTACCCACCGACTCCGGTACCGATGACGAGACTGGTGCCGGGGGTGTAGAAGACAAGAGCGTCAACGCTTTTGAAAGCGACTAGAGCCACGAGTTCAGGTCAGGCGACCAGACCTCTTGGCAAAATAGCGAGGCCAATGAGGGAGAGGAAGTGGCAGGCGCGAGCTCGGTTTCTGGCACGTCAGAGGCAAACAAAGCCTCGATGACCCATGGAACCAGTTCAAGGGCGACCGACCACCGGCCACGTATCAGGCCTAACGTAATTGAAATTCGCGACCAATACTTGGCAGCAGCTGACAATCTAGCCTATTTCGTCACCACTAAGAACCAGCCACTTTGTACGGGCGCACATAGCCTTAAGGAAGCGGGTCGTCTGCCGGAGTTACTCGAGCTCACGCTGGGCGCGGCACGACCAACGCCCTGCGGCGCGAAGCAATTAATCGCGCTGCCAGTAAAGGAGAATATGCACATACGCATTGACCGAGATATCCTGGTAGACGCGATGCACTCCTTATTAGATGTGGCGCTGTCAATGGGTCTCCCGAGCATACGGCTGTCCCAGACGGAGGAGTTAGACGACCTCCGGTGGGAAGAGATCACCGATATCGTTCGAGACCTGTTCGGCAACCGAGATGTGCGCATAATTTTGTGCAAAAACTTGGTGCACCAACCTGCCAGAGAATTAAGAGAAACTCTAATTAAAGACGTTCACTGTTCACCGATTAACGGCCATAAGGGCGTGAACAAAACATATAAACGATTACGCAAAAATTACTGCTGGCCCAACATGAAAAGGGAGGTGCAAGAATTTATCGCAAGGTGCGAAACCTGCCAACAAATGAAATTAGTTCGAAGAAAGGTCCGGCAACCAATGGTCATCACGGACACGAGTGGGACCAGTTTTGATAAGGTGGCCATGGATATCGTGGGCCCTTTTCCAACCACCAAAAACGGCCACATCTACGTTTTGACGATACAAGAGCTACTGACGAAGTACAGCCTCGCCATACCACTCAGGGGGATTTCGTCGGTCGAGATCGCGAGCGCGTTTTTACGACGATTCGTGTTTACCTTCGGGTCGCCAAAGATCGTGTTAACAGACCAAGGACCGAACTTTACAAGCGCCCTCATGAGAAACGTCGCGAAACTATGTAAAATAAGAGTATGTACAACAACGGCTTTTCGGCCCCAATCGAACGGGTCGATCGAAAGGATGCATCACAGTTTCAAGGAGTGGATCAAGGTCTACTCCAACAAAATTAAGCAATGGGATGAGTGGTGCGAGTGCGCGACCTTCTCATATAACACAAGTGTACACGAGGGGACGCGCTTCACGCCATACGAGTGCGTGTTCGGGCGCATCGCGCGCGTGCCGTCAGAACACGCACCTCGGGAAGAAAATATAACGGAAACCTATGCAGACTTTGTGATCCGACTGCAAGCAAAATTGAACGAGATTCAAGGTCTCGCGTGGGAACGGCTCATTGAAGCCAAGAAGAGGTCGAAAGATTATTACGACCATCGGCTCAACCCCTGTACCTTCCAGGTAGGCGATCGAGTGATGCTCATCGCCGAGCCACGGCGAAATAAATTTTCACCTGAGTACTCGGGACCGCACCGAGTACTCGAAATTTTAAACGAAGGGCGCAACGTGCGCATTAGCTTTAAGGTGGGAGAGCGGATCGTTCACCCAAATAAGTTAAGAAAGACGCGACTCGGGAGCGATGGAGGAAGCTCGGCCGGGAACGCGGAAGGTAGTTGATGCCTCCGTCCGACGCTTCGGCGATGTGACGAGAAACAGGGGAAGACCAAGATCGCGAAGGCTCCCCTGGCGCCCCTGGGCAGCGTACTGCGATTGTATGCATTGGATGTAGTTGTATAAACCTGCGCATGGTATAATGTGTAGTGGAGTAGACGAATGTGCGATGTTGCGAATGGACAACATGCGGAAGGAAAGGCGTTACAGCGTGTAAATGTAAGGTCTGAATTACAGGCCAACCAGCTATGAAGATCACGGTGATACTGTTGGCGTCGGCGCTCAAGATTTGCGCCGCCCTAGTTAGGTATGATTGTGGGCGTGGCGTACCTAATATCACCACAATATCACTCATTGACGTGGGTGATTGTTCGATCGAGGCCATGGAACCAACCGTGGCGCCCCTACCGATCCAGTTACTGCAACAAGTGAAGAATCGGGCGATGCCCGCGAGAACCTGTAAGATTTTAGTTAAACAGCGCGTGCGAAACTGCGGCATGTTTTCCCACATCATGGATGTGCCAGGTGGCGATACCACCTTCACCAAATCGGTGAGCAGAGAGGAGTGTTTTGAAATCGCGCGTTACGGACAATTTAAATACGCGCAAGCGACGATCGCGGGTGTGCGTGTTAATCAAACCACGCGCGCGATTGCGGTGATAATCGGCGCCCTCGACGATACCGGGTCATGTCAAGGCGAACTATTTAGTTGGCGCGGTCACCAATATCCCGCGGCCGTAGTAACTATCGATTTTGAGGTGACTATTCGCGAGTTCACGGCTCAGCTGGACATGAATGAAGGAGAGATAAGGTTGATTGCGGGCGTGAAGTGTATTTACGCGGGTGGACAATGTGCGGATGAGGAGATCGGATACGCGTTTTGGGACACGCGCTCCTCGCACGCGTGCGACTTCGACGAATACGAGGTCCTTTTTCACCGCCCGGGTGTACGAGTGGCCGACAACTTCACGAACTCCCCGGCCGTATATTTCTCTAACACGACGGGCCGAT
>JACCID010000505.1:0-47596 GCA_018906775.1 Sycophila sp. Sp_5
AAAAAAATCGGGCGTTGTTCCTGAAGACAATGTCCAGGTGTCCAGGAACACCCTCAGGAGGACGGGAGGTCGCCTACAAGGCAGCCCACCCCGCACTTGGTCATTAATAAAGAAATTGGGTGCTGCTCCTGCAGACGATGTCCAGGTGCCCAGGAACACCCTCAGGACGACGGGACGTCGTCTACAGGGAAGCCCACCACGATCTTGGGTCATTAAGAAAAAAAATCGACGCTGCTCCTGCAGACGATGTCCAGGTGTCCAGGAACACCCTCAGGACGACGTACGTCTCTACAGGGAAGCCAACCCCGCACTTGGTCATTGAGAAAAAATCGGGCGCTGTTCCTGTAGACGATGTGCAGGTGTCCAGGAACACCCTAGGGGACGACGGGACGTCGTCTACAGGGCAACCCACCCCGCACTTGGTCCTTGAGAAAAAAATCGGGCGCTGTTCCTGTTAGACGATGTCCAGGTGTCCAGGAACACCCGCAGGACGACGGGACAATCGTCTACAGGGCAGCCCCACACCGCACTTGATCATTGAGAAAAAAATCGGCCGCTGTTCCTGTAGACGATGTGCAGGTGTCCAGTAACACCGTCAGGACGACGGGACGTCGTCTACAAGCAACCCACCCCGCACTTGGTCATTGAGGAAAAAATCGGGCGCTGTTCCTGTAGACGATGTCCAGGTGTCCAGGAACACCCTCAGGACGACGGGACGTCGTCTACAGGGCAGCCCACCCCGCACTTGGTCATTGAGAAAAAAATCGGGCGTTGTTCCTGTAGACGATGTCCAGGTGTCCAGGAACACCCTCAGGACGACGGGACGTTGTCTACAAGGCAGCCCACCCCGCACTTGGTCATTGAGAAAAAAATCGGGCGTTGTTCCTGTAGACGATGTCCAGGTGCCCAGGAACACCCTCAGACGGCGCGACGTCGTCTACAAGGCAGCCCACCCCGCACTTGGTCATTAATAAAGAAATCGGGCGCTGCTCCTGCAGACGATGTCCAGGTGCCCAGGAACACCCTCAGGACGACGGGACGTCGTCTACAGGGAAGCCCACCACGATCTTGGTCATTAAGAAAAAATCGGCCGCTGTTCCTGTAGACGATGTGCAGGTGTCCAGTAACACCGTCAGGACGACGGGACGTCGTCTACAAAGCAACCCACCCCGCACTTGGTCATTGAGAAAAAATCGGGCGCTGTTCCTGTAGACGATGTCCAGGTGTCCAGGAACACCCCTCAGGACGACGGGACGTTGTCTACAAGGCAGCCCACCCCGCACTTGGTCATTAATAAAGAAATCGGGCGCTGCTCCTGTCAGACGATGTCCAGGTGCCAGGAACACACCTCAGGACGACGGGACGTCGTCTACAGGGCAGCCCACCACGATCTTGGTCATTAAGAAAAAAATCGGGCGCTGCTTCCTGTAGACGATGTCAGGTGTCCAGTAACACCCGTCAGGACGACGGGACGTCGTCTACAAAGCAACCCACCCCGCACTGGTCATTGAGAAAAAAATCGGGCGCTGTTCCTGTAGACGATGTCCAGTGTCCAGGAACACCCGCAGGACGACGAGGGACATCGTCGTACAGGGCAGCCCCACCCCGCACTTGATCATTGAGAAAAAAATCGGCCGCTGTTCCTGTAGACGATGTGCAGGTGTCCAGTAACACCTTCAGGACGACGGGACGTCGTCTACAAAGCAACCCACCCCCGCACTTGGTCATTGAGGAAAAAATCGGGCGCTGTTCCTGTAGACGATGTCCAGGTGTCCAGGAACACCCTCAGGACGACGGGACGTCGTCTACAGGGCAGCCCCACCCCGCACTTGGTCATTGAGAAAAAATCGGGCGTTGTTCCTGTAGACGATGTCCAGGTGTCCCAGGAACACCCTCAGGACGACGGGACGTTGTCTACAAGGCAGCCCACCCCGCACTTGGTCATTGAGAAAAAAATCGGGCGTTGTTCCGTGTAGACGATGTCCAGGTGCCCAGGAACACCCTCAGGACGGCGCGACGTCGTCTACAAGGCAGCCCACCCCGCACTTGGTCATTAATAAAGAAATCGGGCGCTGCTCTGCAGACGATGTCCAGGTGCCCAGGAACACCCTCATGACGACGGGACGTCGTCTACAGGGATGCCCACCACGATCTTGGGTCATTAAGAAAAAAATCGGGCCGCTGTTCCTGTAGACGATGTGCAGGTGTCCCAGTACACCGTCAGGGACGACGGGACGTCGTCTACAAAGCAACCCACCCGCACTTGGTCATTGAGGAAAAATCGGGCGCTGTTCCTGTAGACGATGTCCAGGTGTCCAGGAACACCCTCAGGACGACGGACGTTGTCTACAAGGCCGCCCACCCCGCACTTGGTCATTGAGAAAAAAAATCGGGCGTTGTTCCTTTGACGATTGCCAGGTGCCCAGGAACACCCTCAGGACGGCGCGACGGTCGTCTACAAGCAGCCCACCCCGCACTTGGTCATTAAATAAGAATCGGCGCTGCTCCTGCAGACGATGTCCAGGTGCCCAGGAACACCCTCAGGACGACGGGACGTCGTCTACAGGGAAGCCCACCACGATCTTGGTCATTAAGAAAAAAATCGGCCGCTGTTCCTGTAGACGATGTGCAGGTGTCCAGTAACACCGTCAGGACGACGGGACGTCGTCTACAAAGCAACCCACCCCGCACTTGGTCATTGAGGAAAAAATCGGGCGCTGTTCCTGTAGACGATGTCCAGGTGTCCAGGAACACCCTCAGGACGACGGGACGTCGTCTACAGGGCAGCCCACCCCGCACTTGGTCATTGAGAAATAAATCGGGCGTTGTTCCTGTAGACGATGTCCAGGTGTCCAGGAACACCCTCAGGACGACGGGACGTCGTCTACAGGGCAGCCCACCCCGCACTTGGTCATTAATAAAGAAATCGGGCGCTGCTCCTGCAGACGATGTCCAGGTGCCCAGGAACACCCTCAGGACGACGGGACGTCGTCTACAGGGCAACCGACCCCGCACTTGGTCATTGAGAAAAAAATCGGGCGCTGCTCCTGCAGACGATGTGCAGGTGTCCAGGAACACCCTCATGACGACGGGACATCGTCTACAAGGTAGCCAACCCCGCACTTGGTCATTGAGAAAAAAATCGGGCGCTGTTCCTGTAGACGATGTGCAGGTGTCCAGGAACACCCGCAGGACGACGGGACGTCGTCTACAGGGCAACCCACCCCGCACTTGGTCATTGAGAAAAAAATCGGCCGCTGTTCCTGTAGACGATGTCCAGGTGTCCAGGAACACTGCCAGGACGACGGGACGTCGTCTACAGGGCAGCCCACCCCGCACTTAGTCATTGAGAAAAAAATCGGGCGCTGTTCCTGTAGACGATGTCCATGTGTCCAGGAACACCCCCAGGACGACGGGACGTCGTCTACAAGGCAGCCCACCCCGCACTTGGTCATTGAGAAAAAAATCGAAGCGGAAAAAATGTTCCTGGACCAAGTTACATCATCTACAAGTATCGTCGGTCAAAGACGTGAAAAGTGGTCGGAAAAAAAAAAAACCCTGGAATTAAGCTACTTAATATAATAGAGGATTTTATATCCTCCTTTGGAAATAGCTGATACAAAAACGTAATAACTGTTGGGTAAGAGACCTGGTTGATTGAAATAATAAAATGTCGTCCATCGGGAGAACGAGGTATAATCCCACTCATTCCACATAAGAGAGCTCTTGGAGGAAGACTTAAAAATTGTAGAGGAACTTCGTAAATTCTCTTTTTTTCTAACGTTGGAGTAAACTTGTGTGTTGCGCCCGTATCGATGTCTCTGCACTCTCGTTTATCCGTACCTACAATACATCGTATCCATTTTCCGGCAATTTTTACGGCTACATTCATTTTTGACTAAAAAGAAAAAAAGATTTCCAACCCGTACCCGTAATTGTTGGATTTTTAATTTGTTTATAGCAGGGTTACTTCGCCTTTTTCCAGTTATTTTACAACAGCAAGAAAACACTGCAACGCTATTGTAATATTCTTGCATCTCGATTTCTAAATTATTATACGCGTCGTCCTCTTCGACAAGTTGCATGTAAAACAAAGAGGGTGTATAGAACGTTGAAATCCTTACGTTTTTTACATTATAAAGCAAATTCGCATTATCGCGGTTTTTTATATCTAACAACGACACAGTCATTTAAAAAAAAAAGATGCCTCTCAGTCTTGCAAAGAGCGAGAGAAGCGCGTAATTTACGTGTTTGAAGGAAGATTAAAGGGTTACTGGAGACGCGACAGCTAAATGCGGGAATTGTTTTTCTTCCTCGTATCCCCCTCCACTGCAATGTTTTAAACAGCCTTTTTACGCAAGCAGTTTTACAGATATTTTTAATACTAAACGAGTGTTCGCTATGGACATATCGTAGAAGCACCCGTGGACAAGCATGATTTGCGGGCCTACAGGGTGTGGAAAGACAGTTTTTGTAAAGAGGTTTTTAAAAAACATTGAAAAGATGGCAGATGTAACATTTGACAAAATATTATTTTACTATGCTGAGTGGCATGATGGTTACAATAGTGAAAATTTCTTAAACAATGGACAACGCGTAGATTTTCGTAAGGGTCTCCTGAGACCCGAAGACTATTCAAACGATCCGCAATTGAAAAAACTTATAATCATCGACGATTGAATGCGTGAATCTTCGAATCATGTATTTGTCGATCTTTTTACAAAAGGCAGCCATCATCAAAACATAAGTGTTATGTTTATAACACAAAATATTTTTCATACAGGAACCCACTCGCGCGATATTAGTTTAAACTCGTCTTATATCGTATTGTTTAAAAATCCACGTGATAGAGCGCAGATTCAACATTTAGCTCGTCAAGTATGTCCTGAAGATCCTAGATTTTTACAAGAGGCGTATCAAGATGCAACGGCAAAAGGGCACGGATATACTTGCTGATTAACTGCAAACAAACAACTCTCGATGAATTTCGTTACAGAACATGCATATTCCCAGACGACGAATGTCAGTACGTGTACATTCCAAAGTACACTCACAGCGGCCATGTGCATGCGCTATATAATAGTATGTATAAAGGAGCACCACAAGCACTGTTTTAGTCAGTTATTCATAAGCTATGGTGGGAGAAGCACGTCAAGCGAATAAACCTAAGAGTATTCCTTTGAAAAAAAAATACGTGAGTTTATTGAACGCTCTTAGACACTCGAATAAAGAGCAACGACTCGCGCTTCTGAAATCGGCCGATCAAAAGCTAATCAATTATATTTGCGAGTGTACAATAAATGTGTTAAAAGGAGTTGTTTCACAAAAAAATTGTGAAACAAATAAGCTAAAAATATACAGGGTGTTCGAAATGTTCCGGACCCCCCACTTATAACATAAAGTAAGCATTTTGGAAAAAATGTTAAATACAAAAGTTGTTAAGTTTTGAAGGTTGAACTAAATGATGACCTTGGATTTGTTATTGGTTATCATTTTCAAGGTCATTTAAAGGTCATCTTCAGTTTTTTAAATAGGGACCCCTATTTTTTATTTCAGATTCTGAAAGAGCACAAAATTTTACATCTGGATATGTATCCACGTTATGGCTCAAAATGACCTACAGAGGTCATTTAGTGGTTAAATGATTATTTAGTAGCAGAAAGCCAAGAAATCCCGATTATTAAGACATTTGGGTGTATTTGACGAAAAGAAAAAAAAAATTTCGTACTTTAATACTAAAGTACATAATTTGATTTTCTAGGACGAACTTTATGGTCACTTTAAAATTGGTCTTCATTTTTAAGGTCATTTGAAAGTTATCTTCAGCTTATTAAAAAGGGACTCATTTTGTATTCCGGATTCTGGAGGAGCATTAAATTTTAGGTCTGGAGATATGTACAATATCCACGTCATGGCTCGAAATGATCTACATAGGACATAATTTCAAAAGCAAAATAACCGTTTTACATGAACAGTTTTTATTGCAATAATTTTTTGCAAGGGTTACGAGTTTCTACGCATGATTCATAGCATTTTCAGGATCGTTACTTGTACCTTAGAAGATTTTGCTCACTATTCTTTTTAGGAATCAGTTCATTTATAATTGTTAATTAACAATTGTTTACTCCTATTTACTTTTCTGTTTTCAAGAGTTAAGTGAAGTTCTCTTACTTCGAAATTCAGATAATTGTATTAATTTTCAATAATTGTACTTTTAATCGTAGTGAAAAATGGCACATCTTACTGAACGAGAAAGAATATCTTTGTTGATGATGCGAGGGTGGGGTGATCAAGAGAGAGGTTACAAACAGGTACAGCGTTTATTCAATGAAACATTCAGAGTTGAAGAAAACAACCCTATTTCAAAAAGTACCGTAATTCGTACAATTAGACGTTTTGAAGAGACAGGTGGTATTAAAGATCGTCCTAAATCAGGTAGATCCAAATCATCGTCTAATGATGAAAAGAGCTTAGACGTATTACAATCATTTATTGAGGACCCCCATTGCAGCATCAGACGTTGTGTACAACAGCATGAAATGGGAGCTGCATCTGTGCACAAAATTTTGAAACTCAACAAATGGCATCCTTTCAAATTAAAGTTGGTACAGGAATTATCTGAAGATGATTTTGATAGAAGGGTAGAGTTTTGTGATGTAATGATGCAAATGATATCTGATGATCCTTTGCTCCTCAATAACATTGTTTTCTCTGATGAAGCCACGTTTGAGTTAAGCGGAACAGTGAACAGACATAATTGTCGATACTGGAGTAACATCAATCCACATTGGATGAGAGCGGACCACACGCAAATTCCTGAAAAAGTAAATGTTTGGGCTGGCATATTTAATGGAAGAGTACTTGGCCCTTTCTTTATTGAAGGTAATTTAAATGCTGCAATGTATGAAAACATGCTTCGAGAACAAATTATACCTGCTATACGGAATTTAACGGGTGGAAATCTGGACGAAATTTACTTCCAACAGGATGGTGCTCCTGCACACTACGGTATTCATGTTCGCCGATATTTAGATGCAACATTTCATGATAGATGGATTGGGCGGAGAGGTACAATTGAATGGCCACCTCGGTCCCCAGACCTAACGCCTCTTGAGTTCCTGTCAACGACACTTTAAAAAAATTCAGTTTGGGCGAATAGTCCACTGTCTTGATTTAGTTAGCTGGGCCGCCGATAGTCCTGCCTTAGCCGACTGGGCCGCTAGTGTTCTTGTCTTAGTAGGCTGGGCCGCCGATGGTCTTGCCTTAGTTGGCTGGATCACCCATGATGTTACCTTAATTAGTTGTACCTCCCGTGCCTGAGCAATAAGGCTCATTTTGATTAGACATTTTTTTATTTATCATTTTCCCCCCCGAGGTATGTAGTTGTTGGGCCTAAGGCTTATTTTGATTAGACATTTTTTTATTTATCATTTTCTCGCCCGAGTTATGTGGTTGTCTGGCCTAAGGCTTATTTTACGCCAGTGTCAATTACACCTTCTACAATCCTAATGCAGAATTTAGCGCTGGTGCAAAATGGAGAATTACAACTAGGAGGCTTAATTTGGAAAACTAAAGTTAACCTTCAAATGACCTTGAAAATCAAGGGCAATGTTAATTTAACGCCACCATAAAGTTTGTCTTGCAAAATCAAATTACTTTAGTATTGGTCAGATACGCTCAAAGTTCTTAATAATCGGGATTTCTTGGCTTTCTGCTACTAAATAATCATTTAACCACTAAATGACCTCTGTAGGTCATTTTGAGCCATAACGTGGGTACATATCCAGTTGTAAAATTTTGTGCTCTTTTAGAATCTGAAATAAAAAATAGGGGTCCCTATTTAAAAAACTGAAGATGACCTTTAAATGACCTTGAAAATGATAACCAATAACAAATCCAAGGTTATCATTTAGTTCAACCTTCAAAACTTAACAACTTTTGTATTTAACATTTTTTTCCAAAATGCTTACTTTATGTTATAAGTGGGGGGTCCGGAACATTTCGAACACCCTGTATAAAAATATTTTACGTCAATTAGCTGAAAAAACTAAAAAAAATAAGAACTCGTGGAAAAAACAAAAAACGCATCATTGTACAAAAGGGTGGAGATTTCTTGTCCTTCTTGCTGCCGCCAATATTAGATGGACTTTTAAAAGTTTTTCTACCCAAGTAGAGAGCGAAATGGATAGAGCTCGAAAGATGGTGTTGGTATCAAAAGAGCAGTTCGAGAGATTGACGCTAAATCTCTCAGGCCAAGAAGCGTCTACTAGCTTAAAAAGTGTTATGTAGTTAAGTAGGTATATCTGGTGCAGGCAGGATCAGGAGGAGGACTAGTGTTGGCCAATGATGTCTTAACACCGGTTTTCTTATAGCGTACTTTATTGTGTCGCTCTGGCCGCGCGGCTTACATGGACTGAGTCCCTTGCTCCGGCGCGTAACGCCTTCTCACCTCACCTCCGCACATCTTGCCGATGGCACACACACAGACGCAACGTGTCATACACCACATTCTCCCCCTCTTTTAAACATATTACATTTGACAGGTTGCAATACACTGCGACCTGCGTAGAGGTCTAATAATCTGGTCCACGTGGCGCTTCATTATCGCCCCAGAGTTTGTTTTTATTTTGAACGTCGACGGCGACAGCCGTTCGACGATTTTGCCTTCGATGCGTTTTCCGCCTGTTACCGCGTGGTTATCCGTCATTATTAGATCACCTGGTTCCAGGCATATTTTACGCTGGTGTGGCGCGGTAGCGACTTTCTCGCCCTGTTTTTCTGAGATCTTGGTACTCCTATTTGGACGGAGCCTATCAAACCGCGTTTTGATCTCCCGGTTGTACAATAAGTTCGCCGGTGACTTATTTGTCGTACAGTGTGGAGTACTGCGATAGTCGAATAGGAATTGATTGATTGCTGTTTCTACCCTTACTCCCCCTTGAACAATTTTTGAAACTATGAACTTGAAAGTGCCTACGAAGTTCTCCGCCGCACCGTTCGTTGCAGGGTGATACGGCGGAGAGAAGGTATGTGTAACTCCGTTGCGTTTTAGGAAGTCGCCGAATTCTTTACTCGCGAATTGTTTGCCGTTATCGGTAACGACATGGTCTGCAAGTCCGTGTCTTGCGAATAGTGCTTCGAAGACTTCTATGAGTTTGCTCGCCTTAGTGTTTTGGCGGAAATTGACGACTTCCGGCCACTTCGAGTATGAGTCCACGATTACGAGATACATGTCGCCCTTGAAAGGGCCTAAGAAGTCGCAGTGCATACTTTGCCAGGGCTTCTCAGGCCAGGGCCAAGGCGTGAGTGCTGAGCGCGGTGGGGTTCTCTGATTTTGTACGCATATTTTGCATGATTTAACCAGTGTTTCTATATCTGCATCGATCCCTGGCCACCACACGTACGATCTCGCCAAGGCTTTTATTTTCCCTATACCTAAGTGCGACTTATGAAGATCATCGAGTAACTGCCCGCGTAAGCAACTTGGGACAACGATACGTATCTCCCAGAAAAGGCAATTTTCTTCTACTGTTAGCTTGTCCCGTTTTGCGAAGTATTTATTTTCATCTCCCGAGAGAGTTTTGTTACCGTTGGGCCAACCGATTGTACAATATCTTATTATCTTTGACACGACTGCATCGTGTTTCGATTCTTTAATAATTGCAGCGCAGTCGATTGCGGATTCATTTTTCGAAATGTAGTTCATTTGTATGCATTCGTCGTTAAAGATGTCGGTTTCGTCCTCAATTGGTAGCCGGGAAAGAGCGTCGCAGTTTCCGTTCTCGGTTGTCTTGATCCACTCAATGTCGTACTGAAATCCCGATAAGAAGTATGCCCAGCGCTGTAGCCTGCTTGCTGCCGTTAGTGGTATGCCACGTTTAGGCCCGAAAATTGTTTTGAGCGGTTTGTGATCTGTTCGTAGGATTATTTTTCGCCCGTACACGAAGTCATAGAACTTTACGAACCCAAATACTATCGCGGCTGCCTCCTTGTCATTTATTGCTCTGCCGAGTTCCTTCTGGGGATTTTTTTTTGAAGCGAACGCGATGGGCTGCTCGGAACCGTCTTTAAAGCGATGGGACAAGATTGCCGAGAGGCCATAATGCGAGGCATCGCATGCCAATATCAGTGTTTCATTCGGGTTGTAGTGTGCTAAGATCTTGGGAGAAATCATTTTGTTTTTGATCCATTTGAAAGCCTTCTCGCATTCCTCGGTCCATGTAAAAACTTCTGCGTTCGCGCAATCGAATAGTGCTTGCAGTTTCTATTTTTAATAAATCTTGCATAAAAATTTACTAACCCGAGGAATGAGGTCAGCTGTTTTGAATTTTCCGGACGAGGCGCGTTATACATGGCTTCGACTTTTGTTTTCGAATTGTGTAATCCCTCTCTACTAATTACGTAGCCTAGTATGTTTATTTTCTCTTTCATAATGTCGCATTTGTTTACGTTTAGACGCAGCCCGCATTCGGTCAACCTTTCGCAGACGCGCCGTAGATTTTGAACGTGTTGTTCGTGTATTTCGCCTGTGATAAATATATTGTCCATGTAAGCGATGGAGTTCGGTATGCCTTGTAAGCATTCATCCATAATTTGCTGGAATTCTGCGAAGGCGCTTGCAATACCTTTTGTCATTTTCGTATATCTAAATAAGCCCATGTGAGTTGTAATCGTTAAATAACTGCGCGATTCCCTTTCTACGGGGATTTGCATGTAAGCATGCGGCAAGTCTAACTGCGAAAATGACAGTCCGTTTTGCATGACTCTAAAAATATCGTCGATTCGCGGGAATGTACGCTTAGGTTCGATTAAATGTGGATTCACCGTGATTTTTAAGTCCCCGCAAATTCGAACGTCGCCGTTGCTTTTAAAATTGGTACTATGGGCGTCACCCACTCGCTCGTCTCAACTTGTTCTAAATGACCCAGCTCGACTAGCCTAGTTATTTCTTTTTCCACTTTGCCCTTGAGCGCGTACGGTACGTGTCTTGTTAGAAATGCGGCCGGTTTAACATTTTGCTTAACAGGTAGTTTTACACTGCGTTTATTATATTCGCCTGGCGTGTCGCTGAACAGTTCTTTAAACTCCGATAGTAAATTTTGGCGTACATTACTCGCGTCTATTTTATTGAACGCTTTCTCTGTCTTTGCAGTAATGTTGGATCTGTTATGTAAATCAAGTGGCCATAGGCCCAACGCGTTCAGCGACTGACGCCCGATCAGCGGTATTTAATCGCCTTTTAAAATTAAACAGTTAAGGGATTCTGTTTTGCCATTGTACGATACTTTCAGATTCTCTAGTTGGCCTAATGGTTTCATTGTGTTATCTTCGTAACCAAGAAGATGTATTGTTGAATTTGTGATTTTAAGATTGTTAAAGTTGTTTTTTACATAACCCTCCGACATAACGGCAAAGTACGAGCCCGTATCTATTTCCATATTGACAGGTTTATTGCCTATCATTACCTCTATATACATTGGTCGCGCCTCAGTTCCGATCATGTTATAAACGTACCCCGTATTCGCTGGGTTCATAGCGTGGAAGTCGACAAAGTGGCTGTCCGTTGCTCCGCTGTTTGCCTCGTCGTCGCTCTTGTAGTTTGGGTTGTCGTTCTTGTCTTGTAAGAATTTGTTGCCCAATTTCCTTTTCTTGAGACACGCGCGTTCCAGGTGCCCCTTCGTGCTGCAGAATCTGCATGTCATTTCGCGGTATGGCCGGTGTTGCCACAACAATAGCACTGTGTGTTACTGTTTCGTTTTGATGTAGAATCATTTCTCGAATATCGACCTTTGTTTTTTTCAGTTGCTCCTTGATCGTGGAAGAAATTTTCTTCCTTGTGGTTCTTCTCCGACAACGTTTTGAGTGCGCCTGCGGCGTTTTCCACTGCTCGTTCCCTTGCAGCTGCTTCTTTATACGCTGAGTCGAAGGTTACCGTTGTTTGTCTAAACAGCACAATGCGCGTTGCTTCATCCCGGATAGCGCAAATAAATTGGTCGCGCAAGGCCGTGCTTAGATCTGTAAAGTTACAGTGAAGCGATAGTTGTCGGAGTCGAGCGGCGATGGTACGTGCAGCGCTCCATGACCTCAGATGGTTTTGGTTTCAGATGGGCTTCTATCAGGTCGACTAAGTCTTCATACTCTTTGGTAGCCGGTTTGTCTGGTGCGCATAAATTCCGGAACAGTTGGTAAGTTTGGTCATCGCAGCGTGTCAATAATTCTGCCCGTTTAATTTCCTTGTCCGTGATTTTTTTTTGCCGTAAAATATAAGCCGAGCCTTTCTGCAAAGGTCTCCCAATCATCCATCTCGAGATTAAAAATATTTTCTTATCCGCGGCCATGTCTTCGGCGCTACTCGTAGAGCTGTTGTCGTCAGTGTCGGTGCTTTCAGTTTCGCTGCTACTGGAATGTGTTTCTTGTTTGTGTCCCGTGGCCTTGGCGCTCTGCTCGAAATGTTCTTGTCTGACTAACTCGACGAATTTTTCTCGCAACGTATCTCTGCTGTCGGTCTCGTCGAATTCTACGCCTCTGCGACGTAATTCTTCAATGATATCCACCTTCAGTAAATGATGTGCCTTACTTAGCGTTAATTTTGTTGTGTCTCCTGTTGGATCACTCATCGGACATCGTCACTTTTCACTATGCGTGAGCAGTTGCCGTTCACTATGACTGCTGCCTGAACCGCGCTGTTGTAGCCAGCCGTTTTGCGCCGTCTAGCCTCACTGATGACTGCTGCTTCTCGTCGCCAACTGTTATGTAGTTAAGTGGGTATCTAGTGCAGGCAGGATCAGGAGGAGGACTAGTGTTGGCCAATGATGTCTTAACACCGGTTTTCTTATAGCGTACTTTATTGTGTCGCTCTGGCCGCGCGGCTTACATGGATTGACGCTCCCTTGTTCCGGCGCGTAACGCCCTCTCACCTCAGCTCCGCACATCTTGCCGATGGCACACACACAGACGCAACGTGTCATACACCACAAAAAGTTTGTTGGCAAACCATTTCAGCAGTTTCTCAAAGAAAATGAGATACGTTTTCGCGTTGTGACAAACCCCGATGTCAAGGCGGCCGTTGTCGAACGCTTTAATAGAACTTTGAAAGATCGCATGTATCGGTATTTTACATTTAAAAATACAAAACGATACATTGACGTTTTACAGCTTTTAGTAGACGGATATAACAAGTCGCCGCACTCTACAATTAAGATGTCGCCCGCCTCAGTGACAATATACAGGGTGTTCGAAATGTTCCGGACCCCCCACTTATAACATAAAGTAAGCATTTTGGAAAAAAATGTTAAATACAAAAGTTGTTAAGTTTTGAAGGTTGAACTAAATGATGACCTTGGATTTGTTATTGGTTATCATTTTCAAGGTCATTTAAAGGTCATCTTCAGTTTTTTAAATGGGGACCCCTATTTTTTATTTCAGATTCTGAAAGAGCACAAAATTTTACATCTGGATATGTATCCACGTTTTGGCTCAAAATGACCTACAGAGGTCATTTAGTGGTTAAATGATTATTTAGTAGCAGAAAGCCAAGAAATCCCGATTATTAAGAACTTTGGGTGTATTTGACGAAAAGAAAAAAAAAAATTTCGTACTTTAATACTAAAGTACCTAATTTGATTTTCTAGGACGAACTTTATGGTCACTTTAAAATTGGCCTTCATTTTTAAGGTCATTTGAAAGTTATCTTCAGCTTATTAAAAAGGGACTCATTTTGTATTCCGGATTCTGGAGGAGCATTAAATTTTAGGTCTGGAGATATGTACAATATCCACGTCATGGCTCGAAATGATCTACATAGGACACTTGGGGGTTATTAATTTCAAAAGCAAAATAATCTAACCGTTTTACATGAACAGTTTTTATTGCAATAATTTTTTGCAAGGGTTACGAGTTTCTACGCATGATTCATAGCATTTTCAGGATCGTTACTTGTACCTTAGAAGATTTTGCTCACTATTCTTTTTAGGAATCAGTTCATTTATAATTGTTAATTAACAATTGTTTACTCCTATTTACTTTTCTGTTTTCAAGAGTTAAGTGAAGTTCTCTTACTTCAAAATTCAGATAATTGTATTAATTTTCAATAATTGTACTTTTAATCGTAGTGAAAAATGGCACATCTTACTGAACGAGAAAGAATATCTTTGTTGATGATGCGAGGGTGGGGTGATCAAGAGAGAGGTTACAAACAGGTACAGCGTTTATTCAATGAAACATTCAGAGTTGAAGAAAACAACCCTATTTCAAAAAGTACCGTAATTCGTACAATTAGACGTTTTGAAGAGACAGGTGGTATTAAAGATCGTCCTAAATCAGGTAGATCCAAATCATCGTCTAATGATGAAAAGAGCTTAGACGTATTACAATCATTTATTGAGGACCCCCATTGCAGCATCAGACGTTGTGCACAACAGCATAAAATGGGAGCTGCATCTGTGCACAAAATTTTGAAACTCAACAAATGGCATCCTTTCAAATTAAAGTTGGTACAGGAATTATCTGAAGATGATTTTGATAGAAGGGTAGAGTTTTGTGATGTAATGATGCAAATGGTATCTGATGATCCTTTGCTCCTCAATAACATTGTTTTCTCTGATGAAGCCACGTTTGAGTTAAGCGGAACAGTGAACAGACATAATTGTCGATACTGGAGTAACATCAATCCACATTGGATGAGAGCGGACCACACGCAACATCCTGAAAAAGTAAATGTTTGGGCTGGCATATTTAATGGAAGAGTACTTGGCCCTTTTTTTATTGAAGGTAATTTAAATGCTGCAATGTATGAAAACATGCTTCGAGACGAAATTATACCTGCTATACGGAATTTAACGGGTGGAAATCTGGACGAAATTTACTTCCAACAGGATGGTGCTCCTGCACACTACGGTATTCATGTTCGCCGATATTTAGATGCAACATTTCATGATAGATGGATTGGGCGGAGAGGTACAATTGAATGTCCACCTCGGTCCCCAGACCTAACGCCTCTTGATTACTTCCTTTGGGGATACTTGAAGGATAAAGTTTATGTTATAAAACCACGTGACTTGGATGAATTACGCCAAAGAATCACTGATGAAATAGACTTGATACCTCAGCAAATCTTGCGAAATGTTGTTGCAGCCTTTTACAATCGGTTAGCACATTGCCAAACTGTTAATGGGCAACAATTTGAACAGTTGTTGTAAAAAGTTCCTGTCAACGACATTTTAAAAAAATTCAGTTTGGGCGAATAGTCCACTGTCTTGATTTAGTTAGCTGGGCCACCGATAGTCCTGCCTTAGCTGACTGGGCCGCTAGTGTTCTTGTCTTAGTAGGCTGGGCCGCCGATGGTCTTGCCTTAGTTGGCTGGATCACCCATGATGTTACCTTAATTAGTTGTACCTCCCGTGCCTGAGCAATAAGGCTCATTTTGATTAGACATTTTTTTATTTATCATTTTCTCCCCCGAGGTATGTAGTTGTTGGGCCTAAGGCTTATTTTGATTAGACATTTCTTTATTTATCATTCCCCCCCCCCCCCCGAGGTATGTAGTTGTTGGGCCTAAGGCTTATTTTGATTAGACATTTTTTTATTTATCATTTTCTCCCCCGAGGTATGTAGTTGTTGGGCCTAAGGCTTATTTTGATTAGACATTTTTTTATTTATCATTTTCCCCCCCGAGGTATGTAGTTGTTGGGCCTAAGGCTTATTTTGATTAGACATTTTTTTATTTATCATTTTCTCGCCCGAGTTATGTGGTTGTCTGGCCTAAGGCTTATTTTACGCCAGTGTCAATTACACCTTCTACAGTCCTAATGCAGAATTTAGCGCTGGTGCAAAATGGAGAATTACAACTAGGAGGCTTAATTTGGAAAACTAAAGTTAACCTTCAAATGACCTTGAAAATCAAGGGCAATGTCAATTTAACGCCACCATAAAGTTTGTCTTGCAAAATCAAATTACTTTAGTATTGGTCAGATACGCTCAAAGTTCTTAATAATCGGGATTTCTTGGCGTTCTGCTACTAAATAATCATTTAACCACTAAATGACCTCTGTAGGTCATTTTGAGCCATAACGTGGGTACATATCCAGATGTAAAATTTTGTGCTCTTTCAGAATCTGAAATAAAAAATAGGGGCCCCTATTTAAAAAACTGAAGATGACCTTTAAATGACCTTGAAAATGATAACCAATAACAAATCCAAGGTCATCATTTAGTTCAACCTTCAAAACTTAACAACTTTTGTATTTAACATTTTTTTCCAAAATGCTTACTTTATGTTATAAGTGGGGGGTCCGGAACATTTCGAACACCCTGTATAATGCACACATTGCACACAAAAATTTAGTACCGCGAGCGCTGCAAAGGCAAACGCACCATATACGTCGTCCCAAGTATAAAGTCGGCGATTACGTGCGTATTAGTCGAGAGAAAAATGTTTTTGAAAAAGGAGCCGAAAACAGTTGGAGCGAAGAAATCTTTAAAATAACCCACGTACTGAGGAGACAAAATTTATTTATTTACAAATTGTGCGACTTGTATTGAGAAAAGATTGAGGGTTTTTTTTACCCTGAAGAAATTACACTAGTTCACGAGAAGCGAGTGCGCGATCAAGAACATCAAATCAATAAATTTATTCGATCTCGAGGAAAAGGCAAAAAGAAACAATACTTGGTCAGCTGGGTTGGCTACCCCGATAAATTTAACTCGTGGGTCAGCGCTGGAGACATAAAAAATTTATAAAATGCCAGCTCACGATTTTACAATTATTTTACCGAGCAGCAGCAGCTTAAATTATTTCCCCTCGAACACTACAACTAATTTTTCGACACGTTTATCGAGGGAAGTCGAATTGCACGGCCGTTGGTTGGTCGGTCTGTCGGAAGTCCACGTTCCTTGCACCACGCTACACATCAGTCGCGAAGAGGCGCTGCTAAAGGAACCTATGAACGATGCCCGATCGAGTTATTTTAAACACGATGTATACAGTTCGATACCTTCACTCATTGACGCTCTAAACGAAGGTGTGCACGAATACCATAACGGTGTTTGGGGAGAAAAATATTTTTACGACAAGGAAGGAGGATTTGTGAATCGCATAGTATACAAAAAAAATGCCGAAGATTACTACGTGCCTTGTATTTTGAGCGAGACTGTAAAGAGAGTGCTCGGTTTCGAAGATACAAATTGTATTTTTACAGATTTTAATACGCCAGAAGATTTTACCCGAGTCAAAGTTGTTGGCGACGGTATTTTTGAAGGAAAACAGCCTGCCAGCCTCGCTTGCGCCATTCCCAATCAGCTATTTATTTACTCAAATTTGTGTGAAACAAGCATTGTCGGCGACACGCACGCCCCCTTGCTACGAATCATTAGTCTTGATGCTCGAGAATTTAATTTTGGAAGCACTATTGTCAAAAGGTTTGCGCCTGTAAACTATAGACCCTTGTTGAACAATAGATTTCAGATAATTGACATTGATATAAGGGATCAGTTTGGCAAGCCCATACCATTCGAGTTTGGAACGTTGACGATTGTACTTCATTTCCAGAAAGAGTATTAAGTGTGTAGCGAGATGAGTTTTCACTACGCTTACTATCACAGCCAGTTTGGCGGAGGAGGCCGTGGTGTGGGCACTTTGTTTATCGAGGTCCCTCGAATGCGTGGCCATGGGCTCGGCTCATGGTTTTCTGGAATATTTCGCAGCGCTCTACCATTTCTTGTCAAAGGAGTGCGTGCAGTTGGTAAAGAAGCTCTGCACGCGGGTGTTGATATTCTTGACGATGTGACAGACAATAATATGAACTTTAAGGAAGCTTTTCATAATCGCGTAAACGAATCTGGACTAAATTTGAAGAGGAAAGCTTCGGATAAAATCCACAAGATGATGGAGGGAAGCGGATATATACATCATACACTGAAGCGATCCCTTCAGTTGCCTTTCTTGCCTGGCACGCGTAAAGTCCGAGCAAAGAGTCACCGAAAGCAAACTAAGCGCGGAAAATTAATGAAACGTTTAAAGAACGCCTTTAAAAAGAAGGATAATAATAAGAAGAAGAGGAATACCAAAAAGAACAGAGGAAGAAAACAGTCTAAACTGCAAAATAAAAAGAAACGAGCAGGAAAGTCAAAGAAAAAGACAAAAGTTGTTGACATTTTTGGATAAAAAAATGTCGTTTTTACAGTTACTCGGAGACATGCCTCAAGTCGAAGCTTGACATATTATCATTGCCACCGACACAAACAGCTATAGAGGCAAGCTCATGGGTATCATACAAACCCGTGTCGTCTCTGAACGACGAGAGTCCCATCGAGTTTTATGTAAATTCTCAAAACGGAGATTGTCTGGATCTGGCGCATACAATGTTAAAAGAGAATGTGAAAATTACACCGTACTCGGAGGCAACGGACATTGTCCCCTGAAACCCCTGAAACAGACAAGAAAATTGTTTAATAAAGCAAAGAAATTAAACGAAGAATGGAAAGCGTATAAAAATACGCTGAATACTTTCAAGAAGGAAGTTAAGACAGCCAAAACGAAAAGTTGGAGGAACTACTGTTCGGGCATTGATTACCTAACAGATACAGCTAAACTAGCTAGGCTCCTCACCAAGGATAATGACTGCCGCTCACAATGTCTAAAAGACGTGGCAGGAAGATACACGGATACAGACGAGGATACTCTGGAACTTCTACTAAATGCTACTAAATAAGCATGCTATCCTTATTTCTTCAGGAAGAATAAGGAAACATTGCACACACTGGAATGGTCTGGAGGAACTATAGATTTGAATTTAGCAGCCAAAGTTATAACAAAGGAAAAAGTTAAGTAGGCAATTAGTTCCTTTGAACTATATAAAACACCAGGTCCGGATGGTATCTTTCCGAAGATGTTACAGGAAAGAGATGAACACATCTTAAACCTAATTGCGGGATTACTCAGAGGATGTATTGCCATAGGATACGTAGCTAAAAAATGGAAGGAAACACAGCTGGCGTTTATCCCAAAACCCGAAAAAAAGGACTACTACTCCACAGTAAAGGACTTTAGACCAATAAGTCTAACGTCATTTCTGTTGCAAACTCCGGAGAGGTTGGTGGACTACTACATAAGGAATGAAATTCTTAATGGAACTCCGCTACATGCGGGGCAGCATGCGTACACCGTAGGCAAATCTACAGAAACGGCATTACACACGGTGGTCACTTACATAGAGAATTTAAAATGAAGGAAACAGTAATTGGAGCCTTCATAGATATTGAGGGAGCCTTTAACCGCACCACAAGAGGTACCATTCGTAGAGCACTGGAATAAGACGGCATTCCAAACACCATCGTGATGGGTGATGAGGATGCTGACTAACAGGAGCGTATACAGTGAATGGAGAGGTAAACAAGTAAAAGGACAAATCAATGACGGATGCCCACAAGGGGGAGTGCTTTCACCTCTACTGTGGTTATTAGTAGTTGATGGATTACTATGTATGCTAAGCAAAGAAAGGATTTTTGCAATCAGCTATGCAGATGATTTCGCCATAATGGTGAAAGGAAAATTTGAAGAAATTCTACCAGATCTCATCCAAAAGATACTGGAGAAGGTAAAACAATGGTGACAGGGGATATCCCTAGGGATATATCCGGACAAAACGGAAAAAGTCCTTTTCACCAGGAAATATAAAAGTAAAATAAATAAAGAAGTAGCCTTCTACGGGAAGAAAATACCGTACGCAGAAGGAGTAAAAGAACCTAGAGGATACCTAGGGGTCTACCTAGATAAGAAATTACACTGGAACCAACACTTGAGTATACAGTGCATGAAAGTATTATACATTTTCATGCAATGTAGGTCGGCTATTGGGACAGGCTGGGGGCTTGAACCTCGAAATGTCTTGTGGTTATACGAGGCAATACTGAAACCGAAGTTGACATATGCTGCAGTTATATGGTAGGAAGCATTCCGTAAGAGAATCTCAATCAAAAGCCTGGACCATATACAGGCTGTGGTATTGAGGGGGGCATATGGTTTGAGAAGAAGTACACCCACGGCGGCAATCAAAATTTTGCTGGACATAAATGGCCTTGACCTTGACATCAATGAGGATGCGGCCAGGACAACGTTCAGAATGATATGCAGTGGTGAGTGGAAAGACAATGGGATAAGACATACGACCATCCAAGAATACCGAACAGAGAAGAATGGAAAGAAAACCAGTTCCCGGAACATGGAGAAATAACGTTTACCGATGGATCCAAGTCAGAAAAAGGAACTGGTTTCGGCATTTGTGGACCAGACGGGAAAAACAATTTTAATTGCAGGCTCAATGGTTTCATCACAGTCTTTCAGGCAGAAGTAGCTGTCATAAGAGCATGTGCGGATAATCTGGTGAGGAGGGATACAAAGGGCAGATTTTTACAAATCTGTACTGACAGCCAAGCTTCAATAATGGTCCTGGAAAACCCACTCATCAAATCAATACTAGTCAGGGAAACGAGAGACACGCTCGATAAACTGATTAAGAGAAACAAGGTTATTATCAACTCGATACCAGGCCACTCATGTTACAAAGGTACCAAGAAAGCAGATAACCTTGCAAGACAAGGAGCGTGCTCTGGTACATAACCAAAATGGGAGGTAGGAGTACCATATCAGGAGGGTTGTAATACCATAAGTACCATAATAAAGAAGGAAAGATGAGAAGCCTGGGAGAATTCTGAAGGTTATAGGTGGACCTTCGATCTACTTGGAAAATAAATTACTGGATAGATATCAAAGAGCAAAACCGTAGACAAACGAGGGGCCCGATCCCTTATAAGTCTATTAACGGGACATTACGACCTTCGCTGTTATACACACAAAATTAAGGGAAAAAGTAACCTATGTAGGTGGTGCTAAAAAGAGGAAGAAACCACAAAACATTTCGTTTGCGAGTGCCCTAATCTCACGAGCGCTCGCGTGAAGTTGCTAGGAACAGGGGTTTTGGACTTGGAGCTATTCAGTAAAGTGGGGAAAACAACATAATAGCTTACTCCAAAGCCTTAAGGAATGAACCACTTTACTGAGGAATAGCTAGGGGGATAGGGATGGCGAAAGCCAAGTGTCCCTGAGCTATATAAGCGGGCAATCAATATAATAATAATAATGATGATAATAATAATAATAATAATAATAATAATAATTTTTTTTTTCTTTTAAGGAGGGAGGAAATCTCTTGAATGAGACCTCAGGGGACCGGTCCCCTAGTGTGTGGGACTCTCCAGCATAGAAGGTACTGGCCTACCCTCTAAAACCTCGCCCCCTTGACGCATGCCCGCCAGCTGCTCCCCGCAGTTATCTACAGGTCGGAGCAGGCGGGAGTGCGTCGAGGAGACCTCCTTTCTGGCTTGGAAACCCCCTCCCCGGAAACCGACGTTAGGCATTACTTTGGGGAGGGGATCAGGTTGTTTGCCACGGGGCACTCTCCGAAGCAGTTATCCTCTATTAACTAGGGGAGGTCTGCCTTCTTCTGACGGAGGATGCCCTCCGCGAATTTGGCCACTCTCCCCCAATTTTCCTCAGAAGAGAGCATCAGGGGAACGATGCCTACAGGTGAGACCCCTCCGGCCTCGCCCCCTCCAGTTCTGCCCTCTCTGACATCCATCGCACACATACGAAGAAAGTGTGATGGGCATCGTCTTTCACAGACCCGCAGTATAAGCAACTGGGGTCCGCGGCTTTGCACATCCTATGTAGGTACGCGCAAAAGTACCCATGACCGGTCAACATCTGGGTAAGGTAATAACTCACCTCCCCATGCTGTCGGCCGGTCCATGGGGCAACCTGACTTATTAGTCTGGCGGTCCACCTTCCGCGCGTATCCTGCACCCACCGATCCTGCCAGCAGGCAAGGGATTGCTCCCTTGCCTGCTTCTTTACTTCGACTTGTCCCTTCATTTGGAGGACGATCTTCCGCTCTCGGGCCAGGAGGTCGATAGGTATTACCACAGCGACCACTAGTGAAGCCGCCTCCGAGACCGTGCGATACGAGCATGCTACACGAAGGGCAAATCTCCTTTGTACCGCCGCCATGCGCTTGCGGTACATTTCGTACCGAAGCGCGTCGGCCTAAAATTCATCACCGTAAAGCATGACAGACTCAGCAGCGCGTAGTAGCAGCCGCCTGATGCATGGCCGTGGTCCACCCACGTTGGTCATAACCCTGCAAAGGGAAGCAACCATCACAGCCGCCTTGTCCGACGACCTCCGATTATGTTCTCCAAAGTTGAGCTTCGCATCTAGCATCACCCCTAGATACTTCACGCATGCTTTGGTCTAAACCGACACTTCACCTATACAAAGCTGCTGTACTCAGGGGATGCGCTTCTTCGTGAGGAGCACAATCTTGGTTTTAGCCTCAGCTAGCTCCAGCCTATGGTCACTCATCCAATAGCGAATTCTACGCATGGTCTGGTCGAGTCGTGTCTGCGCCAGCGTCATATTGCGAGCAATAATAAGAGCCGCCACGTCATCCGCGTACCCGACCAGCAAGCAGCCTTCCGGCATTTCCAGTCGAAAGATCCCATCGTAGGAGGCGTTCCAAAGATCGGATCCTAAAAGGAGCCTTGGGCCGCACCAGACGTTAGCTCCTTCCGCGTGGAGCCCTCCGTCGTGTCGTACGTTAGGAATCGGTCCTTCAGATAGTCCTTGATGATCCGAATTAGATACACAGGAACATCGAAGTCCCTCTCCAGTGCCCCCAGCACGTCTGTCCACCTTACCGAGTTAAAGGCGTTTTTGACATCAAGTGTCACCAGGAGACAAACGGGTCGTGAGAAGTGATTTCCCCGCTCCGTAGACCTGGCCGCCTCCACTACCTCCTGGATGGCGTTGATGGTAGATCTCCCTCTCCGGAAGCCGTACTGCCAGCCGCCAGTATCGCCGCTTGGATGAGGGATCTTAGCAGCTTCTCCAGGAGCTTCCCGGCAGTGTCTAGCATGCATAGGGGCCTATACGCCGACGGAGCATTAAATGGTCCCTTGCCCTTGCTTATTAGCACAAGTCTCGCCTCCTTCCAGCGGGAATAAAACATTCCCGCCTGAAGGCACGAGTTGTACATGCTAAGCAAGAGCTCAGGATGGCTCTTTGCCACCGCTTTCAGTATTTCTGCTGGAAGCCCGCCAGGCCCCGGTGCTTTGTTGTTCTTAAGGGAACGCGCTGCGCGTTGTAGTTTCGCCCTTGTGAAGGGCGGTGCTTCGGAGCCTTCAAGAGCCAGGGGCTCATCCCGTCGTTTGGGATGAGTGGGGAACAGGGCATAGACTAGGAGGCAGGAGACTAAAGTAACATTACATACGCATATAACAATTAAGTACTATCCGTTGAATACAATTGATGAAATTTTTACAGCCTTACAAGGAGGGGAATATTACTCTGAGCTGTATTTAACGCATGCATATATGCAATTCCGGTAAGAAAAAAATGTCACGATTTATTAACAATCATTACACATAATGGTTTACTGGGGTATACAAACATTCTGGAAGGTGTCACACCTGCACCCGCGGATGTTCAGCAAAAGATGTTCGAATGTTTGCGAGGCATTGAGGGTGCAGTAGTATACCTAGATAATATTTATGTGACAGGTCCAAAAAAAAAAAAACATAAAGAAAACTTAGAGAAAGTATGTGCAAGGTTACAAGAATACGGTCTCAGACTGAATTTACAAAAATGTTATTTTATAAAAAAAAAAAAATAGAAGTATTGGCTCATGTTATGGACAAAGACAGGTTACACAAGGCCACTTCTAAAGTGAAAGCAATGGTCAATGCACCAAGACCATCAAACTTTAAAGAATTAGAATCATTCTTAGGTTTAGTTAATTTTTATGCGCGGCTCTTAGTAGATCGGTCGTCGAAACTGAAACCGTTATTTTAAGTGAACAAAAATTTATTTGGAACGAGAAATGTGAAAATACTTTCAATTGGGTTAAAGCAGAACTAATTTCAGATCATGTGTTAACAATATTTGACCCAAACGACCTATTAATTCTCGCATATGATGCATCAAATTATGGCTTATCAGCAATTTTAGCACATAAATATAAAGATAATTCAGAAAGACCGATATCGTATGCCTCTAAAAGAATACCAAAAAATGAATTAAAATGCGCGATTGTGGATAAAGAAGCAATGGCGATCGTGTTCGGGTTTAAAATGTTTTACCAATTTTTATTCGGTAGAGAGATTCTTTTAAGAACGGACAACAAAGCTTTATAGTATATTCTTGGTCCAAGAAAAGGAATACCGATTACCGCTGATAACAGATTGCAATGTTACGCATACCACTTATCCAGTTTCAGATACAAAATAACACATATTAAATCAAAGGCAAATGCAAACTGCGACGCCCTATCACGGCTTCCAATTAAAAACAAAACAGAATTAGTTAGGCCGCTTCTCGAGTTCCTCCAGCAGGGAAATTAGGAAAAACCCTTTGCGTATAATTCAGACTTTGCTCGACCCTTCCTCATTGTCCGGAATGACGGGAAAAACCCGCCATTAGCCGAAACATGTGTTTACGGGAATTGTTGTTCGCGGGAATACCCCGGCGACCCCGGGCGTCAGCGGCGGCTCGGCTCGTCTCGGGCCTGCCGGGGGTAGCCGAGCGGAGGTCGACGGGTCCGCCTGGGCACGCCGGTCCGTCACTTCTCGAGTGGGTGGCTTCCGAGTCGGATCGACGGAGTGACGAGTGCCAAACTGTTTCGCGTGTTTTCCGGTTTACTTTGACGTCGGCGCATAGACTCTTGAAAGTGGACGAACTGTGTGTGTGTCAGCGAGTGCGTGTGAGGACCTGACCGGATACCAGGACGGCGAGTTCCTGTGGTGGACCAGCACCAGCGGCTTGGTTAGGATCACCGCCTCGGTGATTCCTGAGGCGATCTCCCTAGGCGGTGCCGGACTCCTGGACGGATCGGACCCTAGAGTGGTGACGGGCAAGGGCTGTACCCGTGCCCAAGACGTTGGAGCCGCGTCGCTACTGAGCAAGGTTGCGGAGTCGCCTCTCACCCATCCTTCGGCCCCGATAGCAATGCGCGCTATCGTCGTGTCCACCTGGTACTACGCATCATACATCGGCCGTAATTTATTGTTATTATACCGGATAAGAGTGCTCTTAATTTCGTTTATTAAATGCATTCAATCGTTTATGTAAATTATCACATACAGTTTCTTGCGGCCTTTTCCTCCACCTTCAGTGGAGGTTTTTATGCCTACTTTCAATAAATATCTTTGTAATTACCTTAATTGTAATATTGTTATTTTTTCAAGACATTACACACTCCTCCTTTAACTTACTCAATTTTCTTGTAGTTTATCTAGCTTAATGATTTAAAATTTGTATAATGTAAGATCTTTTCAATAAGTCTCAATACGAAGAAAAATTTTATTATGGTAAGAAACTCGAATTAACTGTAGATAAAGAACGTTTGTTGTGGGGACTTCATGATTGTATACCAGAAACTATGACTAATATAATTTTAATGGAACTTCATGCATCCATCATGGGAATTGTAAAAATTAAAATGTTTGCGAGGAATGGATAACGGGATTCAAGAGTTAGTTAAAGAATGTAAAATCTGTTTAGTGGAATGTAAAAAACCTAGTAAAACTCCAATAACTATGTAGCCATGGCCATCACGAGCACAGCGTCGCATACATTGTGATTTTGCAGGGCTGTTTTTTTGGTGACATGTACCTGGTGAATGTAGACATTCATTCAAAGTGGCCTAAAATTATTAACTGTAAACGGAATACTAAGGCATATAAATTAATCGAAAATTTCAAAGTTGTATCCGCTCGGTATAGATTACCACTTCATATAGTTTTGGATAATGGGTCACAGTTCCGTAACGCAGAATTACAGAATTATTTGAAAGAAAACGATATCCACTGTAGTTTCTCACCTCCGTACCACCCAGCTATAAACGGTGCGGCGGAATATCTGATGCAAAATTTTAAGGATAAGGTAAAAAAAATCTTAAAAGCGAGGAGACGGTACAAAATATTATTAAAAAATATTTCATCGACTATCGCAGCGTAGCTCATTGCACTACAGGCAGGAGCCCATCATATCTAATGCTGGGTCGCAAATTGAGAACTAGATTCGATGCACTTAGGCTGAGTGTGGCAGAAACAGTGAACCAGATTCAAGGAAAACAAATAGTGGCAAGGCACGATAATCGTATGGTGGATATGGCTGTACGGGTTAAGGCAGTGACCGATAATTATAAAGTAAGGGGAGAAAAGAGGGTCGAAGGCAAAATTGTTCAAAAAGTCTCACCGTCTACGTTTATCGTTCGTGACGGTCATGGCATTTTGAAAAAGAGGCACTATGATCAGATGGTCTGCAGTCCGAAGATCGCATCATAATACAGGGTGGAGAAAAAGTATGGAAACCCCTAGGATTCCGACAAGGCTTGGTCAAAAATAAAATAACCATGGTCAGAACTAATGTAACTTTCAACGGAGTTTGGTGGTGACTCTGGATTTGACCTTGAACCTCATTTACAAGGTCATTTCAAGGTCAGGTTTGTTTTTTTTTATTGGAACCCCTATTTTTTACACTGGAAACGGAAATAACGGAAAATTCTACGTTCGGATATATATCAAAGTATGAGGTCAGCATTACTTCTAGAGGACGAACAGAGGTCAAATAAAAATCAGTTTCAAAAAAAGTTTCAAGGTCAAATCCAGAGTCACCACCAAACTCCTCGTTGAAATTTACGTAAGGTCTGACCTTGGATGTTTTCATTTTGATGAAACCATACGGGATCTTTAGGCGTTATTATACTTTCCACATGGTTGATACACTGAGTTTCATGTGACCTCTGTTTGTCCTCTAGAGGTTATGCTCACCTCATACTTTGATACATATCCGAACGTAGAATTTTCCGTTCTTTCCGTTTTCAGTGTAAAAAAAATAGGGGTTCCAATAAAAAAAAAACAAACCTGACCTTGAAATGACCTTGTAAATGAGGTTCAAGGTCAAATCCATAGTCACCACCAAACTCCTCGTTGAAAGTTACATTAGGTCTGACCTTAGTTATTTTATTTTTGACCAAGCCTTGACGGAAACCTAGGGGTTTACATACTTTTTCCCCATCCTGTATATAAATCACATTAAAAAAATCGATTTTACTAATTTCTTATATTAATAAAAAATGCAATTTTTAAACAAGACATGAATTTTTCCAACAAGACATGTATTTGATGAAAAGTGCAATATTCTCATAGTTTTACACAACTAAATTTTTAATTATATGACCCGGTGTAATAGTACATTACGCAACGAGTGCACAACGCAGCGCATTCACGCACGAGTCGCGGATGTCGTCCGAGCGCAGCGAAGGAATATATACAAAAAGTGCATACAATTTTTTAACATTTTGTGCTTAAAACAGTATCAACAAATTAAAAAGTTTATGTTTAATTAAAATGTGCACGAGTCGCGAGGTGTACGAAACGGTTGACAAAGAAGACGAGTCCTGGAGTCTGTAGGATAGAGGGTCCAGGGATGGAACCCCGGCGACAGTGCAGGGGGTGAAGCTCCCGTCAGGTTGTTGGGGTCGGAGCCCCCCTCCTCCAAAAAAACAAAAAATGATAATTTAAATAAAGAAAATTTTATTGAAAAACATAAAAGCCAAATACTATTTTGAAATATTTGTGTTTATCAGTATTTAAAAAAAAAGAAACTTTTTTTGTACAATTCTAAATTGTAAAGACTTAATTGTTTTCAACGTCGCACTTGGATTCAAATAAATGTTATCAATGGAATAATATAAATGGCACATAAGTTCATTAGGATTTAAAAGCTATAAAATAAAAATTTTTTTTTCGATAAATGTTTAATAATTGAAATTTTTTATTAATTTATAACAATAAATAATTAAAAATGCATAATTCTATGCGTGATATCACGTATTGTACACAGTGCTCAAAGCAAAGTGCTGAAAGTACTGCTTTACGTATTTACAGATGGCCCGAAAAGTACTGTTTTATCCACTGAATATTAAAAAATATCTTTTATTTACATATCTAAAATAACAGAGCTTTTAATAACTTTTCTGTACTAATTGATTGATGAATATAAAATTTGACTTTTAGAGTATTTAAATTTAATTTCATGATTATTATATATTCACAACATTATACATTTTTATTAAGAAAATTAGCATACCTTGCTTGGAAAAACAGCATAAGTGAAACTATTAAATAAGCTGTGGCCATGTACATCCACACTTCGGTTGAAAGTGGGGACATAAATGCAAATAATTTAGGCACTTCCTTTTCTGGTTTACTAAATAAAATACTTATACCTAAAAAAGCGAAAAATAAAGTAATATGTATATTGTCAAGATATGAGAGAAGAAAATTTGATTACATTATAATGGAGCCTTCAAAATTTTTGCTTAACTGAGTTAGCTATTAACTCTCTCTCTCTCTCTCTCTCTCTCTCTCTGTCTCCCTCCCTCCCTCCCTCCCTCCCTCCACCCTCCCTCCCTCCCTCCCTCCCTCCCTCCCTCTCCCTGGACTGGCTCCATGCAACTAGAGCACAACCGCACAGCTCCACTTTTATGAGTTAGGGAGACTTTTCAAACATCTTGTTCCGCGAGAAAGAAAGCTAAGGACAACGCAGACAGCTTGGGTTTTCGAGCATGCGCGTGCGTTTTCCTTCGGCAAAGTTCGGCTGAAGTAGTCACGCTTGTGCACATATAACAAATATAATCACACATACAGGTACATCTACATCTACATCCACGGCGTGTGTTGTCTGAGGCGGGGCCTGTTTTAGACTCATAAACAGATGTTCCGTCTGCAGGCAACCCTGTCATAAAATGTGCGCGAAAAAAGAGGCAAATACGCCTTTCAATAATTGCAGTCAAACTGATCCATCAAAGACATCTAAGCCTTCAAGAAAAGGCACGGCAGTGGCAGCTCTAACACGCAGTTCAGCCCGGCTTGCCTCGCTATCGGCTCGCGAGACCCCCCACCGCTCGCCCACGCTTGAGTCACCGACCCCGGCGACTAAACAACTGTTAGCGCGCGACTCATCCCTCGCTCGTGTCACCTCAAAATCTCTGCAGGAAAGTTCTCTAGCTCTGAGTGTGGCCTGTCAGCAGGTGGTCGTCTTGAGTCTTAGGTCTATCTTGAGAGTGGACTCTGTTCATAGCAGTGCCTCATCAGATATTTCTATTTTTAGACAGGATCGCAACGTGAATAGGGAGGAGCCGCCTTTTATATGTGGAAGGACTACAACGTTAAACTGTTAAATTCTTCCAATACAGAGGGACCTGGGAAACCCGGTCTCCCTGAATATCTTTTCTTGAACTTGAACTCTCTAATGTAGAATAAGTGAAATTTCACTTATTTGAAGTGAATAGTCACTTATTACATAAGCGAAAATAATTTACTTATTGAATAAGTAAAATGTTTGACTTTTTTAATAAGAGAAAATCCTCTTATTCAAGAAGTTACATTTTTTACATTAATAAAACATTTTTTAAAATAATGCATATGCATAATTTTTAATTCCTTTTAACTTAAATTTCATTTACCTGTACATTAATTTTCAAGTTACACTGTTAAAAAGATATGCTTGGAAATTAATGTAAATGTACATTGAATTTAATGCACTTAGAACATTAAAATTCAAATGCTTTGGTTGAATGTAAAAAAAAATTATCGGATTTGAATTTGAACCTTCCGTGTACAAGTTTAACTTCTAAGACCGTATATATTCAATGAACAATTTTTATATTTTAAATTTTAATTATACTTTAATTATATTATAATATATTTTAAATTGATGAGACAAATGTACAATATTATATGTTAAGATCGGCATCCCCTTAAATAAAAAAACTTTTCTTTCGATGAGATTCGAACCTGCGACCTTCCGATTCAGAGTCCAACACCTAGTTCACTTGTTACTATATTACATTTATTTCGCACTTAAAAATTGAATATTAATTGTTAATTTATTCAGTTCACTTAATTTACACGCGACTCGCTGTCGCGGCTTTTTAGCCTCGCTCGCGCCTAACTGTTGGCGCGCTTGCCAAACCTAACGCGGACGAGAGAGAGATATTATGTGATACTTATCGCAAGCGCTTGTCGCTTGAGGTCTCGTAGGTGGTCGTCTCGTCGTCTTCGCGTCGCCCGGCTCGTCGATGTCTGCGGGCGTGTCTCGGGCGCCTGCTCCCGGCTCCAAACCAATCCGTTGATGTGCAGTGTTTGGCCTGCTGCTCGTCTGCGGGGCGAGTTGGTCGCCCTGGGTTGTCGTCTCGGCGGAGGGTCGTCTCGCTTGCGTGGACTTCGTAGCCGCCGGCTCGTTCGATCAGGATGTAGTCGCACGTGGTTGCTCGTTGATCGTTATCGGGCGGAGAAGGAAGATTCTCTCGCGCGCTCCGGTTTTGGTGGGCCGCGGACTTTCCCCCACTTCCCTACTCGCGAGGGGGGGTCGCGCCTTCGGCTCGTTAGCCGCGGTGTCGCGCCGCGCTTCTCTCTCGTCCCATGTCACGCTCCTAACCTAACGCTACGCGGCTTTGAGACGTGCGCAGCGTCTCCGTCGATCCTATATGCAGGAAAGATGTAACGTCGTGAGATCCACGTTACAAACCCCCGCACCGAAAGTTTTTACGTAGTAAAAACTCGCGCACGGCAGGTCTAAGCCTGCGCACATGAGTGCGTTGTTGTTACAGCAGACGCAGCTGCTGACGCTTAGTTGTCGTCTGCTGCACCTGTGTCTGACAGGTGACGATTACATAGTTTGTAAGGCTTTGGATTTACAAATTTCGCTATAAACAACGTTATTTGTTTTGATTTGTTGTACAAATATTTTACATTCTTATATTACAATATCTTACATAGCTTGAAGCGAAATTTTGTTATATAAATTTAGCCTTGAAAAATTTGATTTTTTATTTATATTCTCCTTTCAAGAGTTTCGTTCTACGCATTAGTGCGAATTTTTCATCTTAAGTAAATTTACAAAATTATATAATAAAATTAATTTAAATAAATTTACAAATTAAATAAATTAGATTTGGTGTTGTGATGTGAATGAGGATACTTTAGTTGGACGGGATTAGGTTAGAGTGAGGGTTAGAGTGAGGAGATGGTTGTTGAGTTGTTATTTCTTATTATTAAAATTAAATACAAAAATATAAAACGCAGTATACAAAGTTAAAAGACACTATTGCTTGTGTGCTCTTATCTGCTTTCATCTTCTTCGAGCCTTCCTTGGTGGCGGCTGTTATCCTCTTAGTCCAACCTCGGATAGGGGTTTTCTGTCACTAGCTGCCCTGCATGGTACAGGCGTACCCTCTCCCTCCTATCTCTTCTCTTCCAGGTGAAGATGTTGAGGTGTCTCGGTGGCTCTGCCTCAAACAACTTCCCTTCTTCAATCAGCGCGATTGGCTTTGCTAGTTCTTCAGCCTTGTCCTCTGGCGGCTTAGCGGCTAGAGCTTCTAGCTGTTCCCTTGGACGTCTGAGCTGTGTGCATGGTTGCACCACCCTTACAGGGCGTGAGGCTTCCTGATGAAAGGCGCCTGTAGGTGCAACTGGCGTAGGCCTCCTAAGTTGAGTGGCCTGTTCTTGGGCTGGCGACTGTGGTTGTCTGGCCTGTGGAGGTTGAGTGATGCCTTGAGGCAAGTCGTCGTCATCCTCTGATCATGATGAGCTTGACGAGTCTTGGAGGTGTTGGCGGTCCAGCAACTCCTTGATTTCCTCTTCCGCTTTCCTCAACTTGGCCTTTGCCTCTTGAAGGGCGGCTGTGTTGGGGTTGCGCTCACTAAATAGCTGCTGCTCTGCCTCCTTTCTGAGGGCTGCGTCCATGCCGAATAGCATGTTGTTGATTTTTCTGACGTCCTCCTTGTCCTCGTCCCTCTCCTGCTCATCAAGCTCCAGGCGAGCTTTCCTGACGTACTCCTTGCGGCAGTGGTCAAAGAGTCTTTGATAATGCGACTCTCGGTACTCTTCTTCTGCCCTGGCCCTGGCCTCTGTCTCTTCAATCTTCTGTCTTCTATATTCTCTCTCATGGTAGAGAGAATATTGTCTGAGAAGTTGTTTAACGTCCTTTGTTGCCCTTGCACGTTCCCTCTCGCTGTAAGCCCTTGGTGGCGGCTCTACGAAACTTCGTGCCTCAGCCCGCATCTGCTGTTTGAGCCTTTCTTTGGCGGCTCTCATATCTTCTGCGGTAGGCTGTCGTCGCCTTGTTGGGAGAAACTGCACTTCCTCCTCGGTGGTGCTGCAGGCGAAGGGGTCGACATATTGCTGCGTATGTACCTCTTCGGTCTGTGTAGCCTGGTGACTTTGCACGGGCCTCTGCGCCTCGTGACGCGGCTCGTGGCTGTGGTGCAGGAGGTGGCGAATGGCTTCGCACTCTGCGCAATTTCTCTGCATGGCGATAGTTTCTTTATTCGCGCACGAGCACTAGCAACACTCACTGTTTGTTCGCTTTGTTTTTTGTCCGCACTGTTCTTTTCACTAAGTTTTTTTCACTGTTGTCCACTGCACAATTTTCGCACGTTGCCTGCTGCTATTATGGCGGCTTGTGATGCCGACCGCGTGGCGTCTTCTTCTCGATGCGCGCTGGCGCATGCGCTGTAGGCGCGCCTCGTGCGCGCGGACCGTTACCACGCTGTGACGGTATTTGACCGTCGTCGTGACTTGAGCTAGGGCGGGCAAATTTAAATTCGAAAATGGTGCGTTTTTGATCTTTTGACATTACAATTCATTAATTCGTGTTTCGGGGTTATACAGGGTGTTCGAAATGTTCCGGACCCCCCACTTATAACATAAAGTAAGCATTTTGGAAAAAAATGTTAAATACAAAAGTTGTTAAGTTTTGAAGGTTGAACTAAATGATGACCTTGGATTTGTTATTGGTTATCATTTTCAAGGTCATTTAAAGGTCATCTTCAGTTTTTTAAATAGGGACCCCTATTTTTTATTTACCCACGTTATGGCTCAAAATGACCTACAGAGGTCATGTAGTGGTTAAATGATTATTTAGTAGCAGAAAGCCAAGAAATCCCGATTATTAAGAACTTTGAGCGTATCTGACCAATACTAAAGTAATTTGATTTTGCAAGACAAACTTTATGGTGGCGTTAAATTGACATTGCCCTTGATTTTCAAGGTCATTTGAAGGTTAACTTTAGTTTTCCAAATTAAGCCTCCTAGTTGTAATTCTCCATTTTGCACCAGCGCTAAATTCTGCATTAGGATTGTAGAAGGTGTAATTGACACTGGCGTAAAATAAGCCTTAGGCCAGACAACCACATAACTCGGGCGAGAAAATGATAAATAAAAAAATGTCTAATCAAAATAAGCCTTAGGCCCAACAACTACATACCTCGGGGGGGAAAATGATAAATAAAAAAATGTCTAATCAAAATAAGCCTTAGGCCCAACAACTACATACCTCGGGGGGGAAAATGATAAATAAAAAAATGTCTAATCAAAATAAGCCTTAGGCCCAACAACTACATACCTCGGGGGAGAAAATGATAAATAAAAAAATGTCTAATCAAAATAAGCCTTAGGCCCAACAACTACATACCTCGGGGGGGAAAATGATAAATAAAAAAATGTCTAATCAAAATAAGCCTTAGGCCCAACAACTACATACCTCGGGGGAGAAAATGATAAATAAAAAAATGTCTAATCAAAATGAGCCTTATTGCTCAGGCACGGGAGGTACAACTAATTAAGGTAACATCATGGGTGATCTAGCCAACTAAGGCAAGACCATCGGCGGCCCAGCCTACTAAGACAAGAACACTAGCGGCCCAGTCAGCTAAGGCAGGACTATCGGCGGCCCAGCTAACTAAATCAAGACAGTGGACTATTCGCCCAAACTGAATTTTTTTAAAATGTCGTTGACAGGAACTTTTTACAACAACTGTTCAAATTGTTGCCCATTAACAGTTTGGCAATGTGCTAACCGATTGTAAAAGGCTGCAACAACATTTCGCAAGATTTGCTGAGGTATCAAGTCTATTTCATCAGTGATTCTTTGGCGTAATTCATCCAAGTCACGTGGTTTTATAACATAAACTTTATCCTTCAAGTCTCCCCAAAGGAAGTAATCAAGAGGCGTTAGGTCTGGGGACCGAGGTGGCCATTCAATTGTACCTCTCCGCCCAATCCATCTATCATGAAATGTTGCATCTAAATATCGGCGAACATGAATATCGTAGTGTGCAGGAGCACCATCCTGTTGGAAGTAAATTTCGTCCAGATTTCCACCCGTTAAATTCCGTATAGCAGGTATAATTTGGTCTCGAAGCATGTTTTCATACATTGCAGCATTTAAATTACCTTCAATAAAGAAAGGGCCAAGTACTCTTCCATTAAATATGCTAGCCCAAACATTTACTTTTTCAGGATGTTGCGTGTGGTCCGCTCTCATCCAATGTGGATTGATGTTACTCCAGTATCGACAATTATGTCTGTTCACTGTTCCGCTTAACTCAAACGTGGCTTCATCAGAGAAAACAATGTTATTGAGGAGCAAAGGATCATCAGATATCATTTGCATCATTACATCACAAAACTCTACCCTTCTATCAAAATCATCTTCAGATAATTCCTGTACCAACTTTAATTTGAAAGGATGCCATTTGTTGAGTTTCAAAATTTTGTGCACAGATGCAGCTCCCATTTCATTCTGTTGTGCACAACGTCTGATGCTGCAATGGGGGTCCTCAATAAATGATTGTAATACGTCTAAGCTCTTTTCATCATTAGACGATGATTTGGATCTACCTGATTTAGGACGATCTTTAATACCACCTGTCTCTTCAAAACGTCTAATTGTACGAATTACGGTACTTTTTGAAATAGGGTTGTTTTCTTCAACTCTGAATGTTTCATTGAATAAACGCTGTACCTGTTTGTAACCTCTCTCTTGATCACCCCACCCTCGCATCATCAACAAAGATATTCTTTCTCGTTCAGTAAGATGTGCCATTTTTCACTACGATGAAAAGTACAATTATTGAAAATTAATACAATTATCTGAATTTCGAAGTAAGAGAACTTCACTTAACTCTTGAAAACAGAAAAGTAAATAGGAGTAAATAATTGTTAATTAACAATTATAAATGAACTGATTCCTAAAAAGAATAGTGAGCAAAATCTTCTAAGGTACAAGTAACGATCCTGAAAATGCTATGAATCATGCGTAGAAACTCGTAACCCTTGCAAAAAATTATTGCAATAAAAACTGTTCATGTAAAACGGTTAGATTATTTTGCTTTTGAAATTAATAACCCCCAAGTGTCCTATGTAGATCATTTCGAGCCATGACGTGGATATTGTACATATCTCCAGACCTAAAATTTAATGCTCCTCCAGAATCCGGAATACAAAATGAGTCCCTTTTTAATAAGCTGAAGATAACTTTCAAATGACCTTAAAAATGAAGGCCAATTTTAAAGTGACCATAAAGTTCGTCCTAGAAAATCAAATTATGTACTTTAGTATTAAAGTACGAAATTTTTTTTTCTTTTCGTCAAATACACCCAAAGTTCTTAATAATCTGGATTTCTTGGCTTTCTGCTACTAAATAATCATTTAACCACTAAATGACCTCTGTAGGTCATTTTGAGCCATAACGTGAATACATATCCAGATGTAAAATTTTGTGCTCTTTCAGAATCTGAAATAAAAAATAGAGGTCCCTATTTAAAGAACTGAAGATGACCTTTAAATGACCTTGAAAATGATAACCAATAACAAATCCAAGGTCATCATTTAGTTCAACCTTCAAAACTTAACAACTTTTGTATTTAACATTTTTTTCCAAAATGCTTACTTTATGTTATAAGTGGGGGGTCCGGAACATTTCGAACACCCTGTATACGAGGGAAAATGAGTGGTTCGAACGTCACTATCATGGATTACATTGGAATCAGGGAAACGGTCCTTACAATCAAATAAGAGCTATACTTCGCGATAACTTGCAGGATGCAGTCAAAGTCCACACAATAGGATCAATAAATAAGAATTGGCTTCAACGCTTTAAATTGAAGTGTGAAATACGAGAGGTAGCCGAGAAGGGTTTCCCACCACTGGGTAAGATTAAGATAGTGACCGTCTGTCCTCACCACAATGGCGCGTGCAGTGTCATTTGTGCACTCCATAATGTGAGACTTGTAAAAAAATTCCTTCTTAATACTACGGTGGAATTAATGGATTGCGAGTAATTGTAGGAAAATCATGGAGGGGTAGACTGTTGGTTGTACCTCACAGGTAGAGGCGGGGTTAGGGCCTCCATCATTTCCTACTAAGTTGTAAATGTGATTGTATTAATTTTTGATTATTTAAGTGGTGAGAGCCCCAACCATCGCTCTCACCTGTGGGGAAAATCCACCAACAAAGGTTATCCCCTCCATTAACGAAATCTACCGAACTCTTCCGTTGACGACGGGTCGTGGACGAGTAGGTTTACGCAACCACTATACATCATCGGAAAGAGTAGGGAAGTTTTGCGATTTTCGGATCCGCTCTAACCAAACCAGTTTTCGTTGAAGCCGAAACTTCAACAAGTCGATTTTATCGACTGGTTTCGGCTTAGAACGGTTCCGCCATCGCTGTAACCGCTTTTACTGCTCCTTTTTCTCCCATTCAATTCGATCCCTTTCGCGCTGCTCCAGGAAAAGGAGAATACTCTATTTTTCCTTGAAGCAGATCTTGCAATCGGGAGGACATGGGAAAACTGGAGCAGCAATATTCAACGCAACCTTCTCTTCGAAATCTAGAAGAGAAGGTAAAGAAGCTGCGAGATCACTCGATGGTGTCTCCTCGTCGTCCAAAAGGAATAAATCCTGTTCGAGCTCTGAGATATAACCCATCGTGTTGAGAATGCCTGTTTGAATTTGTCCACCTATACTTATAGGTTCTATTGTCATTTTTACTTGTGAGAAAGCCAACGCCATCTGGTGTTGACGTTTCACAGGCAAATCCGCTAGGGGGCGTACGTAAACCCACGAGAGCTATGCACTTAGCATAACCGCAATCAGCATGCTCCACTTGTAGTCCCGCGGTATAGGTCTCGGCCTGCCGCCTGGGATACAGGGGTTTGATTCCCCGAGGGAGAAATTTTTTCTCAGCGATTTCTTTCAAGAAATCGATAAATAATATTAAATAATAAATAATTTAATAATTATTATCGAAATAAAAGAATAATTAAAGGTCGGTAAGGTAGGAAATACTAAATCTAATAGAGAGAGGGGCAAAAGGATATGAGAGTTCTGGATCACTGGAGTGGGTGGGACAAAAGCTAGGAGAGTTCTAGCTCACTTGAAGGAGGGGGGAGGGGTGAAATAATTCCTGGAAGTGAGCCAGAACTCTCCTAGTACACCTACTCTTGTGTGAGATATGTTTGCGGAGTTAGGAGAGTTGATCACATTTTACAGCCCTACAGAAGATGTCTGGGATGGCTAAGAGCTGACTCTCGCAGGCTGTATTTCACAACCCTCTTACTTTAAAAAATTATGCGGATGCCGGAGCCCTGCTATCTTCCGAATCTTCTTTTCAAGTTCATCCCTAGGCCTTTTGCTAGTGGAGAAACGCAGGAAATTAATATACCAAGGGCGAGTACCAAAACTGGTGCCAGGGTCATCCAAAAGCAAGGTGCTCGCCTGTGGATCTCTCTTCCGTCCTGTATTCGCCATGCGCCTTCTTATTCAGCTTTTAGGGAGTGTTGCGACAATATATAAGTGTATTGGATCCCTAGCCTCCCTGGTCTCTTGTGTTAAATACTTCACATTGATAAATATTCTACCTAGACTATAAGTATTTATTTATTGTAATTATTTTTCTTAACTACTATGATGTGCTAGGATATTGACAAATGCTGTGATAGTGCGATGTGATTAATGACTGTAATAAAGTATTATTATAATTCTATTGTATTTTATTGTATTTTTTTTATATTATTATTATTTCATATTTTTTATTGTATTTGTATCTCTGTCTCTCTCTCTCTTTCTCTCTCGCTCTCCCCCTCTCTCCCTCTCCCCCCTCTCCTTCTCTCTCTCTTTCTCCCCCTCTTCCCCTTTCTCTCTCCCTCTCTTCCCCCCCTAGTTGGTGGTGTAGCCTTTGGGCCTGGTTGTAGAGTCTCTGCTGCTATTCGTTATCGTCTCTGATATTTGTTCTGGTAGCGAGTGTTGGCGTCAGGCACGGGAGCTTGACTTTTACTCGCCCAAGCTTCTACTGGCGTGAATAATACTGAGACAACTGCACTGATTTTTTACAAACAAACATGACGCTAACACGGAGGATTGACGACCGAAGTCCCGGATGTCCAATAGCAAGCCCAGACGGCAAAGATAATCGGGTTGAATAGTTTAAGAATTCTTGAAAAGGATTCTATTAGAACTCTTTTCCAAGGATGATAAAAGAGTTCTTAATGAATACATTGTCCATAAGGACCGAACGCTTTGAGCGTTGCAGCGAACTTTAAATTTACGAGGCGGCTGGTATGAGTGTGTGATTGATGTGGGGGACCTTGAGCGTGGCTCCACCGGTGTTGGCGTTAGATCCACTTTCGTCAGCCATGGTTAGATGAGCAAGTGAAAACTATATTTATATATACTACCAGATATACTATACTGCTATATACTACCAGATTCAGCTCGAAGAACCAAATGTTTGAGATTTTGTTGAATTAATTAGGATCATGGTAGTTACAGTAGGCGGGGAAATAAATAAACAACGAATTGCATTGAATAAACTTTATTTAAATGACGTCAAAAGAGGAAAGATCAAATATATTCAATTATTGTGGAGATTCACAGAAGTGTGCAGAGCAGATGAACTAAAGAGCACGGTGAGCTAATGATGAAATTGAGCGTTGATTCATGGGGATAAGTTGGTCGTAGGAAAAGTACTTCTTAGCGCACCGAGAGATCAGGGATCGGCAAAATTGTAATTAAAAATTACGATTACTTTATTACGTTTGTAATGTGTAATGGTCAGTTCGAAATTTCCCGTTACTTTTGTAATGTGTAATGGTCAGCTCGAAAATTTCCATTACATTTGTAATGGGTAATGACCGAAAAAATTACTATTACATTTGTAATGCATTAATGGTCAGCTCGAAATTTCCCATTACTTTTTTAATGGGTAGTGGTCGGCTCGAAATTCCCCATTACTTTTGTAATGTGTAACGGCCAGCTCAAAATTTCCCCTTACATTTGTAATGCTAATGGTCGAAAAAAAAATAATACTACATTTGTAATGCATTAATGGTTAGCTTGAAATTTCCGATAGTTATTAGAAAAAAATTAAATAAATAAACAAACAAACAAACAAACAAACAAATTACGCATTACAAAAGTAATGGGAAATTTTGAACCGACAATTACACATTACAAACGTAATGGGAAATTTCGAGCCGACCACTACACATTACAAAACTAATGGTAAATTTCGAGCTGACCATTAATGCATTACAAATGTAATATTAATTTATTTTTGGCCATTACACGTTACAAAATAATGAGAAATTTCGAGCTGACCATTAAAGCATTACAAATGGCATATTAATTCTTTTTCGTCCATTACCCATTATAAAAGTAATAGTAAATTTCGAGCTGACCATTAATGCATTAAAAATGAAATATTACTTCTTTTTCGTCCATTACCCATTACAAAAGTAATGGGAAATTTCGAGCCAACCACTACACATTACAAAAGTAATAATCATTTTTTTGCGGCCATTACCCATTACAAAAGTAATGGAAAATTTCGAGCCTACCATTGCACATTACAAAGATAATGGTAAATTTCGAGCTGACCATTATTGCATTACAAATGTAATATTAATTCTTTTTCGTCCATTACCCATTAGAAAAGTAATGGGAAATTTCGAGCTGACCATTAATACATCGCAAATGTAACATTATTTTTTTTTTGGCCGTTACCCATTACTAAAGAAATGGGAAATATCGAGCCGACTATTACACATTACAAAAGTAATGGTAAATTTCGAGCAGAACATTACACATTACAAATGTAATGGGAAATTTAGAGCCGACCAGTACACATTACAAAAGTAATATTAATTTTTTTCGTTACCCATTACAAAAGACTTGGGAAATTTCGAGCTGACCATTAATACATTGCAAATGTCATATTATTTTTTATTCGGCCATTACCCATTACAAAAGTAATGAGAAATATCGGGCCGACCATTACACATTACAAAAGTAATATTAATTTTTTGCGGCCATTACTTATTACAAAAGTAATGGGAAATTTCGAGCTGCGTGATTACCATTAACGCGTTACAAATGTAATATTAATTTTATTTCGCCTATTACCAATGACAAAATTAATGAAAAATTTCGAGCCTACCATTGCACATTACAAAAGTAATGGGAAATTTCGAGACGACCACTACACATTACAAAAGTAATGGTAAATTTCCAGCTGACCATTAATGCATTACAAATGTAATATTAATTTATTTTCGGTCATTACACGTTACAAAATAATGGGAAATTTCGAGCTGACCATTAATGCATTACAAATGAAATATTATTTTTTTTTCGGCCATTACCCATTACAAAATTAATGGGAAATTTCGTGCCGACGATTGCACATTACAAAAGTAATGGGAAATTTCGAGCCCACCATTGCACATTACAAAGATAATGGTAAATTTCCAGCTGACCATTAATGCATTACAAATGTAATAGTAATTTATTTTCGGCCATTACTCGTTACAAAATAATGGGAAATTTCGAGTTGACCATTAATTCATTACAAATGTAATATTAATTCTTTTTCGTCCATTACCCATTACAAACGTAATGAGAAATTTCGAGCTGACCATTACTGCATTACAAATGTAATATTAATTTTTTTTCGTCCATTACCCATTACAAAAGTAATGGGAAATTTCGAGCCAACCACTACACATTACAAAAGTAATAATCATTTTTTTGCGGCCATTACCCATTACAAAAGTAATGGAAAATTTCGAGCCTACCATTGCACATTACAAAGATAATGGTAAATTTCGAGCCGACCACTACACATTACAAAAGTAATGGTAAATTTCCAGCTGACCATTAATGCATTACAAATGTAATATTAATTTATTTTCTGCCATTACACGTTACAAAATAATGGGAAATTTCGAGCTGACCATTAATGCATTACAAATGAAATATTATTTTTTTTTCGGCCATTACCCATTACAAAAGTAATGGGAAATTTCGTGCCGAAGATTGCACATTACAAAAGTAATGGGAAATTTCGTGCCGACGATTGCACATTACAAAAGTAATGGGAAATTTCGAGCCCACCATTGCACATTACAAAGATAATGGTAAATTTCCAGCTGACCATTAATGCATTACAAATGTAATATTAATTTATTTTCGGCCATTACACGTTACAAAATAATGGGAAATTTCGAGCTCTCCGTTAATGCATTACAAATGTAATATTAATTCTTTTTCGTCCATTACACATTACAAAAGTAATGGGAAATTTCGAGTT
The DNA here is from genome assembly GCA_018906775.1 of Sycophila sp. Sp_5. Lineage (NCBI taxonomy): Eukaryota > Metazoa > Arthropoda > Insecta > Hymenoptera > Eurytomidae > Sycophila > Sycophila sp. Sp_5. The sequence continues at coordinate 41,548 of JACCID010000505.1, forward strand.
GACCATTAATGCATTACAAATGTAATATTAATTTTTTTTCGTCCATTACCCATTACAAACGTAATGAGAAATTTCGAGCTGACCATTACTGCATTACAAATGTAATATTAATATTTTTTCGTCCATTACCCATTACAAAAGTAATGAGAAATTTCGAGCTGACCATTACACATTACAAAAGTAATGGGAAATTTCGAGCTGAACATTAATGCATTACAAATGAAATATTATTTTTTATTCAGCCATTACCCATTACAAAGTTAATGGGAAATTTCGAGCCGACGATTGCACATTACAAAAGTAATGGGAAATTTCGAGCCGACCACTACACATTACAAAAGTAATGGTAAATTTCCAGCTGACCATTAATGCATTACAAATGTAATATTAATTTATTTTCGGCCATTGCCCATTACAAATGTAATGGGAAATTTCGAGCTGACCATTACTGCATTACAAATGTAATATTAATTTTTTTTCGTCCATTACCCATTACAAAAGTAATGAGAAATTTCGAGCTGACCATTAATGCATTACAAATGTAATATTAATTCTTTTTCGTCCAGTACCCATTACAAAAGTAATGGGAAATTTCGAGCTGAACATTAATGCATTACAAATGAAATATTATTTTTTATTCAGCCATTACCCATTACAAAAGTAATGGGAAATTTCGAGCCGATGATTGCACATTACAAAAGTAATGGGAAATTTCGAGCCGACCACTACACATTATAAAATAATGGGAAATTTCGAGCTGACCATTAATGCATTACAAATGAAATATTATTTTTTTTCGGCCATTACCCATTACAAAAGTAATGGGAAATTTCGTGCCGACGATTGCACATTACAAAAGTAATGGGAAATTTCGAGCCCACCATTGCACATTACAAAGATAATGGTAAATTTCCAGCTGACCATTAATGCATTACAAATGTAATATTAATTTATTTTCGGCCATTACACGTTACAAAATAATGGGAAATTTCGAGCTCTCCGTTAATGCATTACAAATGTAATATTAATTCTTTTTCGTCCATTACACATTACAAAAGTAATGGGAAATTTCGAGTTGACCATTAGTGCATTACAAATGTAATATTAATTCTTTTTCGTCCAGTACCCATTACAAAAGTAATGGGAAATTTCGAGCTGAACATTAATGCATTACAAATGTAATATTAATTTTTTTTCGACCATTACCCATTACAAAAGTAATGAGAAATTTCGAGCTGACCAATACTCATTACAAAGGTAATAGGAAATTTCGAGCTGAACATTAATGCATTACAAATGAAATATTATTTTTTATTCAGCCATTACCCATTACAAAAGTAATGGGAAATTTCGTGCCGACGATTGCACATTACAAAAGTAATGGCAAATTTCGTGCCGGCGATTGCACATTACAAAAGTAATGGGAAATTTCGAGCCCACCATTGCACATTACAAAGATAATGGTAAATTTCCAGCTGACCATTAATGCATTACAAATGTAATATTAATTTATTTTCGGCAATTACACGTTACAAAATAATGGGAAATTTCGAGCTCTCCGTTAATGCATTACAAATGTAATATTAATTCTTTTTCGTCCATTACATATTACAAAAGTAATGGGAAATTTCGAGTTGACCATTAATGCATTACAAATGTAATATTAATTCTTTTTCGTCCATTACCCATTACAAACGTAATGAGAAATTTCGAGCTGACCATTACTGCATTACAAATGTAATATTAATTTTTTTTCGTCCATTACCCATTACAAAAGTAATGAGAAATTTCGAGCTGACCATTACACATTACAAAAGTAATGGGAAATTTCGAGCTGAACATTAATGCATTACAAATGAAATATTATTTTTTATTCAGCCATTACCCATTACAAAAGTAATGGGAAATTTCGAGCCGACGATTGCACATTACAAAAGTAATGGAAAATTTCGAGACGACCACTACACATTACAAAAGTAATGGTAAATTTCCAGCTGACCATTAATGCATTACAAATATAATATTAATTTATTTTCGGCCATTGCCCATTACAAAAGTAATGGGAAATTTCGAGCTGACCATTACTGCATTACAAATGTAATATTAATTTTTTTTCGTCCATTACCCATTACAAAAGTAATGAGAAATTTCGAGCTGACCATTACACATTACAAAAATAATGGGAAATTTCGAGCTGACCATTAATGCATTACAAATGTAATATTAATTTATTTTCGGCAATTACACGTTACAAAATAATGGGAAATTTCGAGCTCTCCGTTAATGCATTACAAATGTAATATTAATTCTTTTTCGTCCATTACATATTACAAAAGTAATGGGAAATTTCGAGTTGACCATTAATGCATTACAAATGTAATATTAATTATTTTTCGTCCATTACCCATTACAAACGTAATGGGAAATTTCGAGCTGACCATTAATGCATTACAAATGTAATATTAATTTTTTTTCGTCCATTACCCATTACAAAAGTAATGAGAAATTTCGAGCTGACCATTACACATTACAAAAGTAATGGGAAATTTCGAGCTGAACATTAATGCATTACAAATGAAATATTATTTTTTATTCAGCCATTACCCATTACAAAAGTAATGGGAAATTTCGAGCCGACGATTGCACATTACAAAAGTAATGGGAAATTTCGAGACGACCACTACACATTACAAAAGTAATGGTAAATTTCCAGCTGACCATTAATGCATTACAAATATAATATTAATTTATTTTCGGCCATTGCCCATTACAAAAGTAATGGGAAATTTCGAGCTGACCATTACTGCATTACAAATGTAATATTAATTTTTTTTCGTCCATTACCCATTACAAAAGTAATGAGAAATTTCGAGCTGACCATTACACATTACAAAAATAATGGGAAATTTCGAGCTGACCATTAATGCATTACAAATGTAATATTAATTCTTTTTCGTCCAGTACCCATTACAAAAGTAATGGGAAATTTCGAGCTGAGCATTAATGCATTACAAATGAAATATTATTTTTTATTCAGCCATTACCCATTACAAAAGTAATGGGAAATTTCGAGCCGATGATTGCACATTACAAAAGTAATGGGAAATTTCGAGCCGACCACTACACATTATAAAATAATGGGAAATTACCAGCTGACCATTAATGCATTACAAATGTAATATTAATTTATTTTCGGCCATTAAACGTTACAAAATAATGGGAAATTTCGAGCTCTCCGTTAATGCATTACAAATGTAATATTAATTCTTTTTCGTCCATTACTCATTACAAACGTAATGAGAAATTTCGAGCTGACCATTGCTGCATTACAAATGTAATATTAATTTTTTTTCGTCCATTACCCATTACAAAAGTAATGAGAAATTTCGAGCTGACCATTACTGCATTACAAATGTAATATTAATTTTTTTTCGTCCATTACCCATTACAAAAGTAATGAGAAATTTCGAGCTGACCATTAATGCATTACAAATGTAATATTAATTCTTTTTCGTCCAGTACCCATTACAAAAGTAATGGGAAATTTCGAGCTGAACATTAATGCATTACAAATGAAATATTATTTTTTATTCAGCCATTACCCATTACAAAAGTAATGGGAAATTTCGAGCCGATGATTGCACATTACAAAAGTAATGGGAAATTTCGAGCCGACCACTACACATTATAAAATAATGGGAAATTTCGAGCTGACCATTAATGCATTACAAATGAAATATTATTTTTTTTCGGCCATTACCCATTACAAAAGTAATGGGAAATTTCGTGCCGACGATTGCACATTACAAAAGTAATGGGAAATTTCGAGCCCACCATTGCACATTACAAAGATAATGGTAAATTTCCAGCTGACCATTAATGCATTACAAATGTAATATTAATTTATTTTCGGCCATTACACGTTACAAAATAATGGGAAATTTCGAGCTCTCCGTTAATGCATTACAAATGTAATATTAATTCTTTTTCGTCCATTACACATTACAAAAGTAATGGGAAATTTCGAGTTGACCATTAGTGCATTACAAATGTAATATTAATTCTTTTTCGTCCAGTACCCATTACAAAAGTAATGGGAAATTTCGAGCTGAACATTAATGCATTACAAATGTAATATTAATTTTTTTTCGACCATTACCCATTACAAAAGTAATGAGAAATTTCGAGCTGACCAATACTCATTACAAAGGTAATAGGAAATTTCGAGCTGAACATTAATGCATTACAAATGAAATATTATTTTTTATTCAGCCATTACCCATTACAAAAGTAATGGGAAATTTCGTGCCGACGATTGCACATTACAAAAGTAATGGCAAATTTCGTGCCGGCGATTGCACATTACAAAAGTAATGGGAAATTTCGAGCCCACCATTGCACATTACAAAGATAATGGTAAATTTCCAGCTGACCATTAATGCATTACAAATGTAATATTAATTTATTTTCGGCAATTACACGTTACAAAATAATGGGAAATTTCGAGCTCTCCGTTAATGCATTACAAATGTAATATTAATTCTTTTTCGTCCATTACATATTACAAAAGTAATGGGAAATTTCGAGTTGACCATTAATGCATTACAAATGTAATATTAATACTTTTTCGTCCATTACCCATTACAAACGTAATGAGAAATTTCGAGCTGACCATTACTGCATTACAAATGTAATATTAATTTTTTTTCGTCCATTACCCATTACAAAAGTAATGAGAAATTTCGAGCTGACCATTACACATTACAAAAGTAATGGGAAATTTCGAGCTGACCATTAATGCATTACAAATGTAATATTAATTCTTTTTCGTCCAGTACCCATTACAAAAAGTAATGGGAAATTTCGAGCTGAACATTAATGCATTACAAATGAAATATTATTTTTTATTCAGCCATTACCCATTACAAAAGTAATGGGAAATTTCGAGCCGAACACTACACATTACAAAAGTAATGGTAAATTTCCAGCTGACCATTAATGCATTACAAATGTAATATTAATTTATTTTCGGCCATTACCCATTACAAAAGTAATGGGAAATTTCGAGCTGACCATTAACGCATTACAAATGTAATATTAATTCTTTTTCGTCCATTACACATTACAAAAGTAATGGGAAATTACGAGCAGACCATTAATGCATTACAAATGTAATATTAATTCTTTTTCGTCCATTACCCATTATAAAAGTAATGGGAAATTTCGAGCCGGCCATTACCCATTACAAAAGTAATGGGAAATTTCGAGCTGACCATTAATACATTGCAAATGTAATATTAATTCTGTTTCGTCCATTACCCATTATGAAAGTAATGGGAAATTTCGAGCCGACCATTACACATTACAAAAGTAATGGGAAATTTCGAGCTGACCATTAATACATTGCCAAATGTAATATTAATTCTTTTCGTCCATTACCCATTATAAAAGTATTGATAAATTTCGAGCCGACCATTACACATTACAAAAGTAATGGGAAATTTCGAGCTGACCATTAATGCATTACAAAAGTAATGGTAAATTTCCAGCTGACCATTAATGCATTACAAATGTAATATTCATTTATTTTCGGCCATTAAACGTTACAAAATATGGGAAATTTCGAGCTGACCGTTAATGCATTGCAAATGTAATATTATTAATTCTTTTTCGTCCATTACCCATTATGAAAGTAATGGGAAATTTCGAGCAGTCCATTACACATTACAAAAGTAATGGGAAATTTCGAGCTGACCATTAGTGCATTACAAAGGTAATGATAAATTTCCAGCTGACCATTAATGCATTACAAATGTAATATTCATTTATTTTCGGCCATTACACGTTACAAAATAATGGGAAATTTCGAGCTGACCGTTAATGCATTACAAATGTAATATTAATTCTATTTCGTCCATTAGCCATTACAAAAGTAATAAGAAATTTCGAGCTGACCATTAATACATTGCAAATGTAACATTATTTTTTTTTCGGCCATTACCCATTACAAAAGTAATGGGAAATATCGAGCCGACGATTACCCATTACA
>JACCID010000506.1:0-46446 GCA_018906775.1 Sycophila sp. Sp_5
GAAGATGGAGAGGAGGTTGCTGGAGCAACCCCACCACCCTTGACGATCAGCGAGGAGGCCACGGGAGCGGAGGTCCCGACTCCCAACCAGCAGCGGCTCATCCAGCTCCGGGAGAGCCTGGAGGTCGGGAGGGCGCGAGCGGCTGAGGGAGGGCTGGAGCGGGCGCTTCAGGAGATGGAGGAGGAAGATCGCCCCACCACCACTTCCTTACCCCAGCCCACCTACAACCCCCCTAAAATCCCGGAATTGGAGCTCGCGGTGTTGGAGCGATAGATTCCCCGCGTTAACCCCCAACCCCATGTACCCCGAATCCCCGCGTACCACCCCCTTATCCCCGCGCCACAGGTACCGGTTAAGGACCTGTGGTACTTATATATACCAGAGGAGGAGGAAGAAGAAAGAAGAGAGGAAGAGGCGGCCGCTCCTCCCATTCCAGCCAGCCCGGTGACCGAGATCACCCAGATGATCCGGGGGCTTGGCTCCGAGATTGGGGAGGACGGTCGGCCAGGACGCCCCAGTCATCTCTGCGCCCATTGTCTGGGCCCCCGGCGATCCCTCCCGAGGAGGCCGGGGTCGTGATCCAGGAGGTGGCCGCAATGGATACGGACGAGGGAGGCCGGGATCGGGCCGAACTCGGGCGCCGGCAGGGGGCAGTCCCGAAGAGCCGCACCCTGGCTTGGCAGCGGTGCGACCGGGTGCGACAGCCACCCACCGCCCCGCCCCAGCAGGAGACGGCGACGCCGAGGATGTCTCGGAGGGAGAAGGAGGAGAGAAGAAGAAGGAAAGAAGAGGCGGAGGAAGAAGAGGCGAGGAAGAAAGAAGAGGTGGAGAAGAAGAGGGAAGAGAAGGAGAGGAAGAGGAGGGAAAGAAGGAGGAGAGGAGAGCTGAGCGCATCCCCACCCCCCGCCCGTACCCGAGTCTTACGACTCAAGGGTCGTAGCGGTGGACGGAGCACAGTCGTCGTCGCCCATGGAGTGGGACGAACGACTACGTCGCGGCGGGCTGGTGGCAGCAGAGGGCAGGCGGAGGGGCCCAAAAGGGATTACTACCCTATGCTCCGGCTGGACGACGGATACAAGCGCCACCGCTACAATCCGAGGCGACAGCTGACCGTAGACGACTACGAGCCGGCGAGCTGGTCGCCTCGGAGGCCGTCAGTCCGGAGCCGGGTCCCCGTCGCGTCGTACTCCCTCGGCCACCATCACGAGGCCGGGAGGCCTCTCTCACCGCCCCGCCCTAGCGACAAGAGAGGAAGAGGAAAGGAAGGAGAGAAGAAGAGACGCCACAGATCCCCGCGCCCACAAACCCCTACAACCCCGCGTACCAACCCCCCAACCACGCGTACCAACCCCCCAACCCCGCGCACCAACCCCGCAACCCCGCGTACAACACCACAACCCCAGCACGAACGCAGGAGGAGGAGAAGAGGAGGTACATGACGCGAGGCGTCATGTTTGGCGACCTCGCGTCAGTGCCCATTGACAGGCGGGTGGACCCGCCGCCGAGGGCGTGCCTAAATTTTTGGCAGCTTGGGCACGCCAAGGCCAACTGCCCCCAACCCCGACTCCACTCCCACTGTAACAACTGTGGGAGGAGAGGGGTGGACGTGAACAGTTGCCCCCGGTGTGCTGCAAGCCACCGTCAATGGCTTTTACAACGGGCCAAGGCCGTGGCGGAGCAGAGCCCTGCTCCCCTGCCCAGCTTGATGGGCTTGCAGCTGCCGGGGGTAATGGCTGCGTGGACGCCCCAGCCAGCGACGCAGAAGAGGAGGAGAGAGGAAGGAGAAAGAAGAGAGGAGCCGGCACCGCAGAGAAGAGCGGGCGAAGAGAGAAGAGGAGAGGGGCCAAGGTCACACCAGCCCGAGGTGGCCGCCTTGGAGGTGACTCCCCCGATGCCCGTTCGCCGGAGCTTGTGGGAGCGGTTGGGTCCCCAGCCACCATCTCCGTCGCCATCCGGGAGCTCCAGCATCCCCCAGCCGCACGAGCTTCGGCTTGCGCCAATGGCTGAGAAGGATCAGCGGGCTTGGCGGCGACGGGAGGACCTAAGCCGCATCCTCCACCACTCCAGCAACCTCTCCCCAGAGATGCAGGAGTGGTGCCTGCGGGTGGCGTACGGAGCTGCGGAGGATATCCCACCGCCGCCTCCAAGGAGCTAAGAAGAAAGAGAGAAGAGATCCCGTGTACATATACCCCCCCCCCCGCGTAGCTCACCCATGGTGACACCCCCCTTACCCCTTGCATCCCCCAAAACAGCAGCTGAGAGAGCGGAGGTCCCGACCGACAACCAGCGGAGCTCAAATCGCTTGGGAGAGCCTGGAGGCGCAGGAGTTGAAGGCAGCCGAGGAGACGTGATCCGGACACTTTGAGAGGCGTAGAAGAAAGAAGAACCGACCACCAGCTCCTCGCCCCAGCCGTACCACCACCCCTCCAGTATCCTGAGCAAGAGCCCATGTGGCAGAAGTCGGTGCCAGCCCTCACAGCGCTACAAATTACCCCTTACCCCTGTATAACCCACCCTAAACCCCGCGCACGCAGAGCGAAACCCCTACCCCGCGAGCTGAAAACCCCAGAAAATCCCAAAGTCCCCTTTCCCAAATACCCAACCCTACCCCCTGGTCCCAAAATTTTTTTTTTGTTTGTGTTGCAGACGAGTATGACGAAGATTGAGAAGAGAAGAGAGGGATGGTAGAGCGTAAGTCACTGAGTGTGTAGATTTGGAGGTAGTAGAGGTGATGGAGTAGTAAACCCGCGTACAGGTTGTGTTGTGGCAACCTACCCCTGTGTCTGTGTCCTCTAATTATCGACGCCTGGCCTGGTGACACTTCGGGAGACCCGAATCACTCCATTTCCCGGCTTCCCGCGTATAAACGGTCCATCGGGGATGTCCCGTTTAGGGAGGGGGGGTTTGTGACGTTGCATTTGCACGTCTTAACGCATGAGTGATTCGGCTCTCTCTCTCGGAGGGTCTCAAGGGCTGAGAAGGCGTCGACGTTAAATAAATTATTTAACGTCGAGCTTCTCTGCACACTGTAGGCCCACCAAAGTAACAGGTGTGGAGCGGACGACGCGCCACCGCACCTGCCAGCCATGCGTGCGAGAGAGAGAGAGCACGTGCGAGGATGCCGCCTGAACCTAGCCAGGCCGCCGGGACTTCGTCGAGGCCGCGCCGCAGGGAGGCGGCCGCACCAAGACATAGCCGACGGAGCGGAGCAGCCGACGGCGCGCAGCTCGACGGTTGAAGACGACGCGGCGGAGATGGCTTGTCGGCAAGGCGAGACGAAGGAGGCCAGCTGCTCGGCGCCGCCATGATGCTGACCACCGGCGACGCGAACGCCGCCCTGGCGACATCCCCACACATACACACACACGCACACAGACACACACAACACCCGTGAACACAATGACGCGCCGCGACTCCCCCAGGGTGCGCCGCGCACCTGGGGAAGCATATACTTGGCCACGCGCGACACGTGGTCGAGCGCGGACCATGCGTACGGGTGCGAGAGAGAAAGCGCGCGTACACGAGTTGGCGCGCGAGTCGAGGCGGCGCGCACGTGTTGGTGAGAGAGAGAGAGGACGAGTCGGCGAGTTGGCGCGCGAGTCGAGGTGGCGCGCGCGTGTCCGCGCGAGAGAGAGACAGTGGTGTGCGAGAGAGAGAGGGAAACGCGACGAAGAGCGGAGAGAGCGAGAGCGGCCGACTGCGCGCGTGACGTCACTGGCGCTGCTCGACGAGCTCGGCGAGTCGAGCAGGCGGCCAACGTTCGCACAAAAATTATGTCGCGCCGCGCTCGATTTTAACTCGCGCTCGCGCTCGTGTTCGGCAAAATCGAGTGGCTGCGTTGACGCCGCGCAGCCAATCAAAACTCGTATCGTCGGTGCGGGCGGAAACGAGTCGACGAGGCGACCCTTCAGAAGAGAGAGAGTATAGGGAGAATGCGAGAGCGAGTGAGAGGGAGTAAGGGCTGGCGTCACGGAACTGTTCGTCGCAGCGACGCTACGCCATTCAGCCGAAAACTCGTGTAGCGATCGGACGGACAATTCAGCCGAAAACGCGTGTAGCGATCGGACGGACTATTCAGCCGAAAGCTTGCATTGCAGCCGGACGCAATTTTCGAGAGTTTTTTTTGAGTTAGCGAGTCGTGAGGAGTAGTAGCCGAGGAGAATTTAGTTAGGACGAGATAGTTCATTTTTGAGACGGTGAGCCCCGCGCACACCCTCATTGGGTTATTTCTCCCTCAAAATATTGTAAATTCCCCTTCGAAAGTCCCGCGAACGTGACCCGCGCCGCGCACACACACATCCCCCAACAAGTGTATTCCCCTACGCCAGGAGGCAATATATAATTTAGATAAAATTCACAAGTGTTCGAGTTTGTTTTCTAAGTGTTGGGTGTGTTGTAAGGTGGTGGGTTGAAGCTGATTCTCAGCAAATTCGCAAGTGCACCGGCTGTCTCGAGTGAGCAGCTGAATCCGCGTCGTCAACGGAGCGTGCAGCAAACGCCACGTGCATGCGTGCGTGAACGTGGTAGTCTCGGGAGGACCCCCAACCCTGGGAAACAGAAATCTCAACCGGAGCGAGGAGTTCGTGATCCGGTGGCGTCTATACGGCGCCTGGCGCTCAACAAAATTAAGAGGTGGTAGGCAACGTGGAGGATCCCCTTTTAGGTTTTTGGTAGTGGAGCGGAAAGAGTGGAGCAGCAGCCAAGCGGAAAGCCATTAGTGCGTGTAGTGGTAGTAGTAGTAGTCGTGTGTGAAGGCGTGCAAAAAGTGAAAAGGGCGAAGCGGAACGGGGAAACCACCCATTTTCCCGCTTTGTGATAGGGAGAGAGGTGCAAACCCCGGCCCCTACCGTTTTCCCTATCACAAAGTAATATAAGAATACTTAAATTTTATTATCCATTTTGAATGCGATAAATGCAGATTATTAGTCCTAACAAAAATAAATACATTAAAATTAAAAATTACGAAATCAATTTAGTTCAGTTTTTACGTATAATGAGATCTAATTTCTTAAATTTTTAAAATCATAGTACCAAATTTGTATAGGTTCAAAAAGTCATATACAATTAAAAAATAAAACAAAACAACGTATCTTTTAAAAGTTATTATGTGTAAGAATTTAATTAAAATATACAGGGTGATTCATTTTAATTGCCCCAGGCAAATATCTCGAAAAGTACGGGAGATAGAAAAAAACGTTAAATGTAAAAGTTGTAGGGTTCAGAGGGGGAAATCCAATGGTGACCTTGACCATGACCTTGGGGTCAAGTTTCAAGGTCATTTCAAAGTCAAAGTAGGTTTTTTAAATAAGAACACCAACTTTTGACCTCGGAAATTAAAAGAGCGGAAAATTTTACATTCAAACATGATGTTATGTCATGGGGTCCAGTTGACCTCTGCAGTCGCATCAAGGTCAAATCAAGCTGTCTACACAATTCGTAGGCCAATATCTTGAAAAAAGCAAGGTTGAGAAAAACTTTAAATACCAATTTCCCCCTCTGAACCCTACAACTTTTACATTTAACGTTTTTTTCCATCTCCCGTACTTTTCGAGATATTTGCCTGGGGCAATTAAAATGAATCACCCTGTTTATCATTGATCACGAAAATATTTTAAGAATATATCATCGAATGTAACTTACTGAAGGGAAAAAATTTAAAGCTATTTCTGGAGAATTAAAATTTTTTCTTCCTCTACTAAAAAATTGTAACCAAGTATTAATACGTTCATAAAAAAATGTAAGTGCAAAAATAAATATTACAATAGAGCTATGCTTACGTTGTAGACAGTCAGCATTTAATAAATCTTTGCATTTCTCGTGACATTTCACTCCACATTCCACGCATCTAACACCTTGACGGGCTATTCCCCACAGAAGACCCTCGCATTCGTAACAAAATGTAGGTGAAGTTGCAGTCCAAGTAATAAAATTGTGTGGTGTAGTAGATGAAATTGGATATATCATAGCCTGCAGAGTTTTCTTGTACACGTGCATTTTCTGAAATAAATTTTTAAACATTAGTTATAATGTTTTAAATGATTTCTGATATGATAAAAAGTAATTTTTTTAAATTATTATCTAATATAAGAAGGTAGCATTTAAGAATCGTTAAGAACTTAAATTTGGAATTCTTTAGGTTCATTACTTTAACTATAAGAGATTAAGAAGTAATAACGAGTAAAGGTATAACTCTACAATTTTTAGAAATGAAGGGAGTCGTAATAAAAAACGCAGTAACGGTTGAAGAAATCTATTTGTCGTGAGCAATTTAGACCTAGATATTCCTCTCCTGCTTTTTCTATGGGTATTGAGCGCCAGGCGTTACAAACATGCCAGCGGGTCGGAATGCTCCGCTTCGGCTTGATTCAATTATCCCAGCGTTATGCGAGCATATGCGGATGCACTGCTCAGGAGACGTCGCGGATTTTGCAATTTCTACTTTATTTATCGTTAATCTAGATAATGTATCGGTTACTGTATTATTGTCATTATTATCATGTCTAGTGATAATGCATTCAATTTCATAATCGAATGTAGATAAAAAGTAACTCGAGTTTTATAGTCGACTCGGTGCTATTTTCGGTATGACTTTATCTAGAGAAAATATCGAGGATAAAAGCTTATTTTCCGCTCTTAAGATAAATTTCGTTACTGGATATTTTCTTAATGCTGGATTATAATTCACAATTATTCGCTTTAATTCTTTTTTGGCCTTTTCGAAGGATTCGGTATATTTTTTCAAATAAATTTTTCTGATCTACTACAGTTCTGCATCACTTCCAGGAACTGTAGTGATGTAGAACTCTCATAGCCTTTTGCCCCACCCCCTTCCCCCTACCTCCAGTGATGTAGAACTCTCATAGCCTTTTGCCCCCCTCCCCCCTTCCCTCTCCCTCTAGCGATGTAGAACTCTCATAGCCTTTTGCCCCCTCCCATCCTTTCTCCCCTCTTTCTCCCCTTTCTCTCTCTCTGGATTGGTAAGTGTCAATACGCTTTTCCGGGCACTCTCACTTTTACCATCTTTTTCACATATTTAAACGCGTCTGTGAGCGCTATACCAATTCCAGCGGAACCAGTCTCCCACAGGCTCCATGCTACCGGAGCGTATCTGCACATTTTCATATCAACGAGCCAGGGAGACCATACAAAACATCGGTTTCGCCTGAGAGAGTTTAGGAATGAGCCGGCTGCCTTTTCGCGCGCACAAATACACACACACGGTCACCCTAGGCCGAACACACTTTGTAAACGGCATTGCCATTCTAAATGTGCGCAGAGGAAAACAAACGCGCCGTGTGATACTTGTCGCGCGAATAATTCTAACACCGAAACAAAGGCAGCCGCTCCGAGGATCACGCGAAGTTCGGATCGCCTGGCGGGGACAACAACCCGCGCAGACCCCCATCAGTCGTCTGCAATCACCGCTTCAATGCCGGCACCACAGCTAGCGCGAGCGCGAGGAGCTCCCCTCTCCAGCTCGCGCTCGCTGCTCCAGAAAGGCAACGAAGAGTCGCGCGAAATAGAAGACGTGCAGGCGCCTGCTACCGGCTCTCCAACTGCTGCTCTAGTTGGAGAGCAGCAGGCGCCTTCAAAAAGTAACGCAATGACCGGCACTAGCGAGTCTTCTCGATGCGGAGAGGACAGCCTGGGCCTAACAAACTCTATGCTAACGAAGGAGAGTTCCGTTCCTCTCCCGCCTTTTGAACATGATGCAGCGAATCCACCACTAGGAGATAATAGCCTCATGGGCGTTTCCCATGTTTTAATTCCGGTGAGCACAATGGAGCTCTTCTTTCAACGCTTCGATATGCTTGAGAAGTAGCTTGACGACCTCAGGTCTATCGCGGGAGAAAGCCCTGTTTCGCGCGCTGCTCCCTTCACCTCTACGGGGGGCCCAGTGCGTGAAATAGTGGATTTGACAGCCAGAGTCTCCACTCTTGAGGATCTGATGGGGACCCAAAATGGGGTGTTAAGTGAAACCCTCACTAACACTAGGTGGCTTCTCAAGCGTACCGAGAATTTACAAGAAAACTTAAAACAAGTTCATGCTGCAAGGGAGGGCTTCGTTGATGCTCACACTGAACGATTAACAGATGGATTTCATTGAAACCAATCTGGGAGTTCCTCAAGGATCTGTCTTGGGGCCCCTACTTTTTTGCCTATACGTCAACGACTTACATAGTAGACTCCGGCTCAACGCCTGCAAAACAAAGTCAATTTACTTTGGCTAAAAAAGAAATGTAAATGACCTTAATAGCATGTCATTACCTGGTATTGAGCTGGGAAAGGGGTATGTGTTTGGTTCAGCAGTGAAGTCACTAGTCTTGGTGTTATACTGGACAACAAATTGTCATGGAAACCACAGATAGACCACATGACCAGTAAGGTCAATAAAGCCCTTTATAGTCTGCGATTCATACGGGGCTGCACCACTGAGACACTGCGCAGAAGACTAGTCGAGTCTCTAGTCCTCCCACACCTAGACTACTAAATGGTTGCGATGTTAGACGCAATGGACGAACAGCGAATCCGACTTCAACGATTGAGCAATGCATGTGTGAGATATGTTTAAGAGTTAAGAGGGATGATCATATCTCCCCCTACCGGAGGCGATTGGGGTGGCTCAGAACAGATTCTCGGAGGCTGTACTTTACAGCACTGTTAATGTATAAAATAATTAGAATAAGGGAGCCAGGCTACCTCCTAAATTTCTGTTCTTTGCACATCCCAAGAGCCACTGTCAGGGGTGAGCCGCAGGAACTTGATATCCCTAGGGCGAGCACTGAAACTGGAGCCAGAATATTCCGAGTACAGGGAGCTCGCCTATGAAACTCCCTTCCTGCTTCTATCCGCCACCTGTCATCCTATACTGCGTTTAAGAGGGTGTTGCGCCAATATCTATTACGGTGAACTAGAATTAGTTAATTATATTTCAATGACTGTGATATACTTCTTATCTGTGATAACATACAATTAGTCCCGAAGTTTGTATTAAATTAACAACCTAGGACCTAGAATTCACCGACTCTCTATTTATAAGTTATTGTTCTCTATAAGGCGTCACGACATATCATATATGGAATATTGTAATATCTATGAGTATTTATTTATTATACGTATTTATATATTTTTTGCCTTAAAGGCAAATAAAAGGCTATCTACCTGTCTATCTTTACCCGGGCTATCACAGATTTTTTAGTATTTCCTACCTTACCGACCTTTTAATTTTTATTAATAAATTTTACTAATGATTATTAAATCATTTATCAATTAATAATCAATCATCGATTTCTCGAAAGAAATCAATGAGAAAAAACACAATCAGCATGCTTCACTTGTGGGTTGATTCCCCTCCCCGTGGGGAATCGAACCACAAGTGAAGCATGCTGATAGTGGTTATGTTAAGTGCATCGCTCTATCTCTTGCGGTTTTTCGTACGCCCCCTAGCGGATTTGCTTGTGAAACGTCAACGCTAGACGGCGTCGGCTTTCTCACAAGAACAATGGCAATATAATAAGACAAAATTGGCTTTAATATGTAGATATATGCGTATTATACCTGTATATATATGTAGGTAATACACGTATATCCATATATGTATATAGTGATATATACTTATTCTTGCAAGTCAAATCATTGAGTATCATCCTTATTATAATATTTTGTAGTAATATTTTCATCTTAATCCTTTATATTGTAATTTTTACATTACTTAAAAAAAACCTATACACTTAAAATGGTTTGTGAACGACTACTTATAGTATGCGCACCAGCGATACCTGGTGATGAAGTATAGCCCAATAACCCAATAGCCCAATTTAATTTAATTTTAGGGAATAGAATGGAATGACGAACAGCATAAATGGCTTTTGGCTAACATGATTTTGCATGTACGCGACATATATTCATATGAATTTTATTATAACTGTAACGAAAAAAGTTTAAATACATTTAAATAATGTCGATCAGAGAGGAAAGAGAGCGTGCCTGCTGAAGTTTGCCAATATAAATAGTGCGAATTTTGGGTGCTCGTTCTCATTCGTCGCTGGACGCCGTCGCGCTCTCGCTCACCAGGGACTGAACGGCCGATCTCCGCGATCCCAGTGGTCACTTCTAAACCGGATCCGGGTTGTTGAATACATCTAAATAAAAAATTAAGTCAAAATTATTTTTACAAAGGAGCTAAGCTCCTCGGAGTGTAGCGCCGGTGATCTGATTGGTGAGCGAGTAGGTCCGGACGCGAATTCAACGGCCGGCAGTGACGGAGGAGCGGCGCATTGCCTTTTCGGCGAAAAATAGCACGTAAGCGCATTCGTTATTTATTTAGTTAGGGACTTCCTGTTAATAATAAACAATTAATTGAGACATTGATGTACCATTCACTGGTCCTTCACACGGATCTTCACCCTATTTACTAAAATCCATTACCTTTATTCTTGTTATAAAAAAAATATATAAATTACATAATGTCGCATACAATTTTCCAGGATGGTCACTCGGAGGAATCTGCCTTAAGGCGGTAGAACTTCTAAAACCCTCTAATGAGAAAACCCTAATTAGAATTTTATAATTTTTAAAAATAGATAACTTTTTTGATCTAATGGAAGACAATGAAGTAAATTTTAATTTAGACTATTACATTATAATCAGTGTTCTTCGTCATTTCGGGGATCCCTAATTATTATTATTATAACTGTGTATTTATTTATATTCATGTAATTATTATTGTATATGTTTTTTTTTTGTATTCTTCGATAATAAATAAATAAAAGAAAAAGGAAAGTGCGGGGGTGGGGTGGTTAACATTATGGTGCACTCCACAGAAGATGGCGTTGGATGGAGCCCTCTTCCTTTCCTCTTTCTCTTTTTCTCAGCGGTAAGTAATTTTCAGGCATTCAGGCATCCAGGATTTCAATGGTAAGTACCTAATTTTATTTTAAGTATCCAGGACTTAAGATATTTAGGATTTTAGAGGTATGTAAGAAGTAAATGGAGGTAATTAATTTAAAAACTTTATTCTATTTCAGGTATACATTGAATGTAATATTTCACAAGGAACATTAAATCTTTGAATAGGATAAGAACTGGAATCTTTATCATCTGTATCATCCACTTCATTCACTCCATCAGCAGTATCGTAACGTATTTGACGATATTGATTTAACAGCCAGGTACTAAGAATGCAAGCTTCATTTACGGCGCATATGGGACAGTCATGAAGATCATGGTTAGTGCAATAGTAAGTGTGTCCTGGGAAATGTAAAGGTAGATAGACATCCAAGGTCATCCATGTTGAGTATAATGCAGTAAAATTTTGATTTAGTTAGTATAATACCTTTAACGTCTCTTCCAAATCCTTGTAAGGTACTCCTTCTTTAGTCCATAGGATACCATGATAATTATGTTCAAGCCATCTATTACAGCTCTGATCTCCTACCGACAGCTCCTCACATTCAAAGGATTTATAGAACAACTTGTGGGAACACTTGCGGGTTGGCGTCGCTCTGAACAGCAATTACAGCGACCTCCTTAAATATGAATTTATTTTGACTCTTGGAGCCCTGCACGTCCACGATGTACTGCATGTCGACTACGAATGATTTTAGTGAATGTCGACTATTCTTTTATATCAGTACTCAACTAATTGGAGCTCACTAGAGCCAACATCGCACCTACAACCTATCAGAGCTTACTCGAGCCGCCAACACCGCAGCTAAACCCAATCATCGTTACCTCGAGCCGCCAATACCGCTTCTGATAAGAATAAATGCTAGAGACATGCAAGTTCGAACTTGTATAATTTTCGCGGAATCGTTTGTGGTAGGGAACAATCAATGTCTCATGCTTGCCGGATTTTGAAATTAGTGTTACAGTAAGTATAGTAAAAGTGTAAAATAAATCAAATTTTATGAACATTTGACAACGTTGTACTTCATCGGATCAGTATAAATAGAGGATAGTGAGCTCTCCAAAATCATTCTTACGAGTGATTCTCTCGAGAACCTAGTGAAACTACCTTTCAAAGACGATTTCCAGGTTAATTCGCAGACGATCTCCAGGTTATTACGAAGACCATCTCCAGGGCTTCAAGGTAATAGTATTAATTCCTTCAATCAAATTTTAGATAAACGAATTTCTATTTATTTTAGCACTATGGAGAGATACTACAAGGATACCATCAAGTGGCTTACACAGTCACTACATTATGCTGTCACTGGAGTTGCCGATGTCAAAGACATTACCCGGTGGATAGATTTGAGCTCCAAGGCTATTGAGAGCTTGAATGTGAACCCACCTATATCGAGATCAAAAAAGCAAGTGCACGAATATTTTTTGGCGCACTTGCTCAAGATTCGATGCAGACTCCTTGATCTTGCGTAAAGAGGTGGCAGAATTCAAGTGGATGCACCTGAGCAGGAGCGTCATAAGGTCACATGGGATAATTTTCATTCGGCCTTCAAAAGCCGTATACGCTCAGGTGTCATCGTAAATCTTGGACACCTAGCCCTCCGTTTTTTCGAGGAAAAGATCAAGGTTGCTTTGAGTGAGTACGATGCTGTCAAGGTAAATGCCGAGATGGTAGCAGAGTACATCATTCGGAAGAACGATGTGAAAACTGTTGAAGTTAAATACTTCAATACAAAGAACGATTCCATTTTCTAGACCACTGATATCAAGCAGTGCTTCCTAGAAAACGTTCAACGCGCTATCCTGCTAGAGATGGAGGAGTTTCTCTCACTTCATATTGAGGTTGAATATCAACATCAATAAATTGAACCCGATGAGAGGTAGCTCCTTTATTCCGCTACCTGATATCATCGAGAAGAAGAAGGCTTGCGTTAACGTTCGGAACGAGGATGAGCAGTGCTTTAAATGGGCTATTCTGTCAGCATTGCATCCTCCTACAATTAATACTGATCGAGTCTCGAAGTATAGGGATTACGAGAAGGAGCTCAATATCAAAGGGATAGAATTCCCAATATGACCAGCGATTATAAGTAAGTTTGAGAAGCAGAACGAAGTGTCAGTAAACCTGTAAATTTTGAAAAAGAAAGGTATGTAATATAAATAGCGTTAATATTATAATTTCATAACAATAATTAATTTTAATTCTATATGTTTTAGGTAAATCGTACACTATCTCACCTTGTCACGTAATCCCTCTAAAGAAGGATAAACATGTGAATTTTCTGCTTATCCAAAATCGTTACGATAACGAAGTAGAGGACAAAAAGGAAGCAGACGACGACGACTTTACACCACCACCAAGGTTGCACTACGACTGGACTAAGAACTTATTCCGTCTGATTTATAATCAGTTGTCAAAACGTAATGGAAAAACATTGATTTGCGATCGATGTCTCCACTACTTTCGGTCAGAGGAAAAGTTGATTGAGCATGTGGTTGACTGTATGCAAATCAACAAGTGTAAGATCATGCTACCAACGGATAAGGAAAAGGTTTTGACGTTTCAGAATCATTGCCGGAAGGAGAAGGTACACTTGGTTATCTACGCTGATTTCGAGTCCATCTTAAAACAAGTATGTGACAAGCAGGCTCTCCAAAAACTCGAAACATACAGTATAGCTATCTACGTTAAAAGTAGTTACGATGATTCTCTTACCTGCTACAAGAGCTATCGAGAGGAAGCAGCAGACGCTCCATCACCATGCACGTGGTTTGTAAATGAATTAGAATCTCTTAGAGTAATTTTGGAACAGAAATAACGCTAATCCAAGGCTTATGAGTCTGTCAATCGTAGAGGAGCAATCTTTTTGTCTAGCCACTACTTGTCACATTTGTCATCGTAACTTCAATAGTAAGGATACGAAGGTGCGCGATCAGTGCCACCTCACAGGGCGGTAAGTATCAAATTTTATTGTTATTAATATTTGAATCACATATATCTAATCATTTATTTGTTTCAAATATCGAGAAGCTGCTCATCAAGATTGCAATGTTAATTATCAGGACTCAAGATTCATTCCGGTATTCTTCCACAATCTTACCGGATATGATTCTCACTTCCTGATCAAAAATATCGCCAATCCCGTCAACTTACCGGGTAGAGTGACACTCATCCCCGAGAATAAAGAGCGGTATATCTCTTTCACAAAATTTGTTGAAGGAAGCGATGTGAATTATCGATTTATCGGATGAGCAGTTGAAGTTGCTTACTAGGAAGGGAGTATTTCCTTATGACTTCCAGCTTGGAAAAGCTAGAGGAAAGAAAGCTTCCTCTAAAAGTAGACTTTTATAGTCAACTTACAGATAGTGACATCAGTGACTCAGAGTACAAATATGCGCTTAATGTATGGCGTACTTTCCGAATCGAGTCTCTCGCTCAGTACTCGGACTTGTATCTCAAAACGAACGTGCTGCTCCTAGCCGACGTTTTCGAGAACCTACGGACGTGTATGGAAGCGTACAGTCTAGATCCCACTCACTATTACACCACCCCTGGGCTCACCTGGGATGCTGTGCTTAAGCATACCCAGGTTGAGCTACGATACAACGCATCAGAGCAATCAAAGTACCTCATGTACTTTAATGTAAATAATCTGTACGGTTGGGCTATGACTCAGTCCTTACCGTACGGAGGTTTTACATGTGTGGGTGACGTCAAAAGTCTTGACGTCACCCAAGTCGACAACGATGGAACCACTGGGTACATCCTCGAAGTCGACTTGGAGTATCCCACGCATCTCCACGATGTACACAATGACTTACCGCTCTGTCCCGAACATCGAGCTGCTCCAGGGTCAAAAGAGCAGAAATTGGATCGAAATCAGCATTCCAGCCAACAGTTAAACTGGTCAACACTAGATTCGGCTAGAAGATTGTTGCCACGTTGGATGAGAAATGCGAAGTCTTTTTACCACCAAGAAAATCACACGCTTTTCTACAAAATGAGGAATTCTTCAACGAGATGCAGGATGCCGCCAACAATACAAACTTTTTATGAAATGTCCATCTTATAATAAAGTAAAATTTAAAATCAAATAATGTAAAAAAAAAATAAAAATAAAAAAAATAACAAAAATAAAAATAAAAAATAAATAAAGAGTGAGAAGTATACGGAGAGGTAAACTGATGGTTGTACCTCATAGGTGGGAGTCGAGGTTGGAGTCTCCACCACTTCTTACTCAATTTAAAATTGACAAACATGTTTTTTATTTATACTTTATCTTTATTTATCCAACTATTTCAACGCTTTACTTTCCATGTCCAATTTACTCCAACGCTTCCTCAATATCTTTTCTATTAAATATACATCAGGATACATTTCTTTCTGCAATTCTTGCTCGTAGAATCCTCCGGATATAGGCTGATCCTTAGATGATAGGTCACAGGTCGTGTTGCTGCTTTGCGATATATCGTAAATATTTTCGTTGACCAGTTGGCTGTGTATCCCTTCTTGAACATCTGTTTAGCCTTACTCACTCAATCTTCATTGGCTACAGTAACATCCTTTGGTTTAGCGTTAATCGTTCTACATCTTCTACTGTTGTATGCTGCTATCAGATCAGGTAAGATATTTACCCATTTGCAATTTCCTTGTAAATTTAATTGTACCCACATTTTGTTCTTGAGTGTGCGGTTTAAAACGTTCACAGATGGAGACCTTGAGATTGCTGTATGTTGAGTACAGATTAATCTTGTAACGTCTCATGAGTTCTTGAAAAGTCTTGTTGTAAAATTCTTTACCTCTGTCGGTATGCAGATTTCTAGGTATGCGACCAACTTTAAATATTGACTTTATAGCATTAGCCACATTCAAACTTTTAAAATATATCTATGATTGTGAGCATGAATTGATGACCTTTGTTATCTCTGGAATAGGGTATCATCTCCACCAGCTTGTGCAGCTCTTCCACTGCGACTCGTCTTTGATGTGCCATCGCTAGATGTTCAATCATGGATATCAGACGAATGACAGCAATGTATGCAAATTGACAGCGTCTTGAAAACTCCAAGGATTGGCAACATTGCAAAGTCTCCTTTCATCTATATTATATTGACCATCCGATGTAACTTTGTATCCAATACCCTTACTCAAATTACGTCCAAATACGTCAACGCTCATTTTATCAATGAATGTTCTGACGTTGTACACCTCAGTATATATACCCTGCTTCGCGAAGTCCCTGGATTATGGAGCGAATCTCGTTCGTATGACTTGGATTACCAGCTGATCGCTCGGCTAATAATAAACGAAGACGATCTACAAGCTCGTTCCCAATATACATAGTCCATCTTTGTGCCTCTCCTCGCTACCTTGTAACGAGGTAGTGATCCACCTGTTTTTTCCACCCGCCCAAACATTGGTTGTATATGTTTACTCCACAGCTCTTTCAAATTTTTCTTTTCCAAGTCGCATCAAGTTGTATTTGCGTTTGACTGTATTTCGAGCTTTCACCGGTATATTTTTTTTTCGTTCAAGTTCGCTCATGTTGACTATTGAGATGTCTAACTTGGACTGTTTAGATATCCTACACTCGTTGCCTATTTATAGCAAAACATTCAAACAGCAATCACAGTCCCCTTTCTGTATCTACCAGCATCGATTGGACTAACCTTGTCTATCATTACAAATCCATACTTATCAATCCAACTCTTGGAGCAGAGATCTCCCTATTGAAAAATCTTATCCGTGTTTACGTGATCTCTGTAGAGAAGTTTGAGATTCACATCATCTTGTCGAAATACAACCAATGGATTAACATTGTCTCGTAGCAAGTGTTTTGGTATTTGAGCATACGTTTGAGTTGGATGATGAAAGTGGACCTGGTACGCATTGGGTAGCCTATCGAAAGGGAGGAAAAAACGATCTGCAACTACCGCTGGATTTAATGATATATCTAGGAATTGACGAGATCAAGTACAACCATGAACGATATCAAAGCTATGATACATATCTTTGTCTGAAATTTTTATGTGGTCAACTTGGCCAACCTATATAAAGAACTGCTAAACAAATCTATGGTCATTGTTACTGAATAATCATGGAGAACTCATTGACGCTTATCTCTCTCGGGGAACTCGTCGATACTCAAATCCCAATATTTTCCACTGATTGAGCTTTCACGAGATAAAAATTAGGTTATCAGATTGGTTGATCTTTCAACTTTCAATTCATTTCCAAACATTGATACTGGGTGTAATTTTTTCTATATCGAGGATTTCCTTGTTAAGTTACCGACAGGAAGCTATGAAATTGAGTATATTAAAAGATACATTCAAAACAAGGTTAAAAGATATAATGAGTCGGATATATTTGTCAAGAAAACAAACGACTCAGACATGGAATTTAGTATTAAACCTAATAATAATACATTGCACCCGTCGAAACTTGGAGTCAAATATGACACATGTTTCAGATATGCAGGTGTCTATTCTCAAAGTAAATACTATACGAGTTGAATGCAATATCACCACGGGTGCCTATATAAACACTGAACGCGTACACACGATACACGAGTTTTTCCTCGCAGTTCCTCCAGGTTACAAGATCATCGAAATTTCGTCACAAGTGATTTATCTACCTGTACCTGTGAAAAACATTAATCACCTGCAGATTCGTTTAGTCGATCAAGACGTAGACTTGGTTAACTTACGAGGAGAAACCATCACCATCAGATTGCATCTCAAGCAGACGTAATGGGTATCGTCTACAACGCTAGACCTAGTCGGGTATATAAGTAGTCCGAAACGGCAGTCAAGCATCAGTTGTCATAGAGCTACCAAAGCGCTAACACGGCGAAACATTCAGTTTTTACAAAGTCAAGGCTTAAATGTCGTTCTTGGTGGAAAGTAACATGCATATTTTTCTGTTGCTTCAAGAAAAATGGAAGAGATTTTAAGCATACAGTCAAATTCGATGAGTCTGTCGAACACTACAAGATTCATGCTCACCAACCGTACACCGCGTTGACTTTCAACAATAGCGAAGAGATTCGCATTGCTATACAACATCAAGGTACCGCTGTTGTGAATACCAAATTAGTCAATAATGCTATCTGTCACATGTTTGAAGTGATTCGCTACGAGATCAATGCTGTTGAGATCGATAGATGTAAGAATGTGATACTGACAACTCTTATGAAGGGTTGGCTTTCTCTCAAAACATGTGTGGGCTGTGAAAACGTCCAATCAGCTGGAGAAACCACGATTCGTTATACTGGGATTTCAGACTAACCGTAAGAGTCAGAGAGCTGCTAACGCGAGTCGCTTTGATCACTGCAATATTAGCAATGTGAAGCTATTCTTGAACTCACAGTACTATTCCTATGGAAACGTAAACCTGGATATTGCTCACAATCAGTATGCCACTTTGTACGATATGTATGCTAATTTTCAGAACGCCTACTACCGGAAGGACATCGAGCCAATGTTAAAGAAACAGGATATCATTGAGCATATACCGCTATTGGTTATCGACTGCTCGAAGCAGAACGAGATATTGAAGAGCGCTCCTGTTGATATTCGATTGGAGTTATCTAAAGATAACTTCCCTGCTGGAAATTCAGCCTACTGTGTAATCTTGCACGATCGCATAGTTCAGTACAATTCTGCGAGTAGAGACGTAAGGAAGCTTGTTTAAACATTATGGAATATCTAGTGAATATGCAAGGTTTCAAGCAGCCCGGCGATGACTACATCGTCAAGGAGCTCGCTATTCTCCCGCTGAACGTAAGTCGTGATCCTATCGTTATGTTATTCGAGAAACCCTTTCCCTGGCGAAGACTCACGGATAAATACAAGCGAGAAAATGAGTGGTTCGAACGTCACTATCATGGACTAAGTTGGAATCAGGGAAACGTTCCTTACAATCAAAAAGGAGCTATACTTCGTAAGAACTTGCAGGATGCAGTCAAAATCCACACAATCGGATCGATAAAGAAGAAATGGCTTCAACGCTTCAAATTGAAGTGTGAAATACGAGATATAGCCGAAATGGGTTTTCCACCACTGGACAAGATTAAAATAAGGACCGTCTGTCCTCACCACAATGGAGCGTGCAGTGTCAGTTGAGCACTCCATAACCCGTTAAGTCCTGAATGGACACATTTTTCCGAGTTTTTTCAAGCGATGAAAAAGCTTGAAAATTGAACGCAGAAAAAATTCTAAATAATGAATTTCGATGTAAAAATCGACGAACTTTCCGAATCCACTATTACTTTTTTGAAAAAATTGCTTTTTTATAGGTTATGTTCGCGTTTTTTGCCAAAAATCGTGTTTTTTTAAAAATAAATTTTCAAAAAACCAAGATTTTAAGACCGAAAAACATAAGAAGAAGGGTAAAATCGTGCATTACTTGCGTCCATGGACCTTTTACTATAATGCTGACATAGTTGCCAAATAAAATTCAAGATGGCATGTTACAAAATGGCGTCTAAAACCGGAATTTTTTAGCTAAATTATATCTTTTCATATTTTTAAATAATAAAAATTACTTTGTCGTGAATAAATACGAAAACTCTTGAAAAAAGGTATTATTTGTTGTAAATTATGAATTTGAGGTTAAATGTCATATTTTCAACATGGTAAATCCAAGATGGCGGACGGAGATGGCAAATATCAACTGTTTTATATTCATTTTTAGGTAGACATTTACAAAATTTTTTTTTATAATTTTTTACATTTTTTTTTATTTTTATTATAATTTTTTTTTTTTTTGACATTTTTAAAATTTTTCTCATTTTTTTTATAATTTTTATAATTTTTGTTTTTACTTTTTAGTGAAAATACTTAAGAATTTATGCAAATTTTGTGTGATAACTGTCAAAGCAAGCAGCACAAATGTGAATATTACAAGAAGTACAAATTTTTTGAGTTCTGACAGAACACTTCGAAAAATTTGTACAATTTTTTTTCTTTTCTGACAGTGCAGTTTTATGTGGTCTTGGATTTTTAGTAGAGTTTTTCTTTAGATAATTACGGGCTATTTCTATAGCAATATCTTTAGTCCCTAATTTTTTAGTTTCGTTGCGTACCATATTTTTCAGCACTGTAGCATTGGCTATAGATGCTTGAATCAATCTTAGAAAAATAACCCATGTCCATTTCTTACATCTAATTGAAGGCATCAACATACTGCAGTGATAGTCATGCAGGTCAACTCCTCCCATAATTTTATTATAAATTGAAAACGCATTCGGAAATGGTAATTCTATTTTACTACGATGTTCTTTAGAGTATCTTTCCATTGATGATAAGGGTGTAACACCTGCAGCTGTTGACAGAATTGATACAGATTTCGAGTCCATAATAGTGATGTAATTCATGCCACTATTTTTATCATGTTTTACACCATATGAGCCCCGATCGGATTTCTTATCAATATCGTTTGTAACTCCTTTCATTCTATCTGATCGAACAGTACCTGTAGCCCTTACTCCAATATTTCTCAGGTGAACCAATAAATCAGGACTTGAAAAATAGATATCAAAATAGATATGATACTTTATTATTTTTTTTGGTGAAACCGAAGTAAGAAGCCCTTGAGTCATCTGCAAGACCGCTTTACTTCCCAAAGCACATTTGTCAAGAATATCACTGTTCCCTTTTGAAAAAGGGTTGGATCCTTTTCCACAGTAAATGTCACAATCAAACAAATATCCTTCGAGATTACATAGAGACCACTGCTTTATGCCCCATTGTTCCGGCTTATCTTTTATATACTGTTTCAAAACAGTTCTCCCATAAAATTTGATCATTGTTTCGTCTATAGATAAAGAAGTGGAAAAGTAACCAAATTGTTTCAGATTTTTTCTAAAATTTTCAAAAACTGGCGCGTACTCTCCAAGCTTTATCCGTAGGACTAATGTCAGACGGTTTAGAGAATTTTATTTTAGATTTTATTTTTAAGAATTTATCCCGACTCATAGCTGCAGCTATTGGATGACAGGCCAAAAAAGGGTCTCTTGACCAATAATCTTTTTGAGACTTTCTACTGTTAAAAGTCGACATAACAATAATTCCTATGAAAGTATTCAAATCATCAAGAGTAAGTTCATAATCGTTCATTATGGTGCTTTCAATGATGTAATTTTTCATATCTCTCAAAAAAAAATATTCAAAAACTTCTGTACAAGATGCATTACGAATTTTTTTTATCGTCGATTCAGATAACATGATTTCGTTTGTGGGACTCTCATCAAATTTCTTTTCACCCTCTAGCCATTCGTACAAGTGGTTTGGTTCGAGTTTTTTTTGATCCTCTGTGTATTGATCAAGGACCTTTTCATAAGATTTTGACGGAATCATGTCTGTTACTCGAACAATCCAATCAGAGTTTTCTTCAATATCACCATTTTCTGAACCATCATCAGAATCTGATCCATTTGAATTTTCTTCATCAGAGGACATATTATCATCATCTACAGCTTCATCTAAAATTTGATCTCTACGACACAAACGTTTTGATTTCGAAACCGACATACCAAATTTGCTCCTGAATAATTTTACACAAAGTGATAAAATAATCTTAGCACTTAGGGAAAGTTCAGAACGTCGATGAAAATACTTTGGCAAAAATCGGAAAAAGGCAAAAGAACAAAAATCAATTGACGGACATTGTCCATATAAGCATTTTGGTGTTACTCATGTATGGATCAAAATTGCGAAGGTTATGAGAAATTGCAAAGTTGCGATGCACAGATCCTTAGAATCAGCTTGTTTGAAATGGAAAATCTAATTTTGCTAAAGAATATAATTAGTAAATTCCAATAAAAAACGGAGAAACTGCAGAAAAAACAATTGTTATATAAAATATGAACTCGAAGGCAGGAAAAAATATATAATAATGTAATGTACTTATGCTTTGAAAAATTTGAATATGAGAAGTAATTATAAAACATATTTTATTTATAATAAACCAAAATTCAAACCACACAATTAAATTTTTGTTCAATACAATTTATTGATTTTCAAAATTTAAAATTCGTAATTATATTTAAAAAAGTTTTCTAAAATTTTAAAGAAGTAAAAAATTTCATAATAAAATACGAACAAAAAATTTAGAAAAATTTAACTGTAAAACATTCAGATTCTAACATTTAGATTTAGAAAAGTAAATGAGCATTATAAGTAAAGACCGCCATCTTCAATATGAAATTTTTAAACATCTAATTGTAGGTTTATAACGAGCGTTTCAAAATATTCCTTCTTAAAAAATTGACATAAATAGATTGATATTCGAAATTTTCGCCCGCCATCTTGGATCCGCCATGTTGAAAATATGACATTTAACCTCAAATTCATAATTTACAACAAATAATACCTTTTTTTAAGAGTTTTCGTATTTATTCACGACAAAGTAATTTTTATTATTTAAAAATATGAAAAGATATAATTTAGCTAAAAAATTCCGGTTTTAGACGCCATTTTGTAACATGCCATCTTGAATTTTATTTGGCAACTATGTCAGCATTATAGTAAAAGGTCCATGGACGCAAGTAATGCACGATTTTACCCTTCTTCTTATGTTTTTCGGTCTTAAAATCTTGGTTTTTTGAAAATTTATTTTTAAAAAAACACGATTTTTGGCAAAAAACGCGAACATAACCTATAAAAAAGCAATTTTTTCAAAAAAGTAATAGTGGATTCGGAAAGTTCGTCGATTTTTACATCGAAATTCATTATTTAGAATTTTTTCTGCGTTCAATTTTCAAGCTTTTTCATCGCTTGAAAAAACTCGGAAAAATGTGTCCATTCAGGACTTAACGGGATAATGTGAGACTTTATGGAGAAAAATTTCTCCATAATACTACGGTGAAACTAATGGATTGCGACTAATTGTAGGAAATCATGGAGGGGTAGACTGTAGGTTGTACCTCACAAGTGGGGGCTGGGTTGGGGCCTCCACCATTTCCTAATAAGTTGTAAATGTGATTGTATTATTTTTTGATTATTTAAATGGTGAGAGCCCCAACCATTGCTCTCACCTGTGGGGAACATCCATCAACAAAGATAATCCCCTCCATTAACAAAAATCTACCGAACTCTTCCGCTGACGACGGGTCGTGGTCGAGTAGGTTTACGTAACCACTGTACATCGTTGGAAAGAGTAGGGAAGTTTTGCGATTTTCGGATCCGCTCTAACCAAACCAGTTTTCGTTGAAGTTGATTCGCTCCCTTTCGCACTGCTCCAGAAAAAGGAGAATACTCCATTTTTCCTTGTAGCAGATCTTGGAATCGGGAGGACATGGGAAGTCTGGAGCAGCAATATTCAACGCAATCTTCTCTTCGAAGTCTAGAAGTGAAGGTAATGAAGCCACGAGCTCACTCGATGGTATCTCCTCGTCGTCCGAAAGCAATAAATCCTGTTCGAGCATTGAGATATAACCCATCGTGTTGAGGATGCGTGTGTTACGACCAGGATAAGGAATATAGGCTAAATTTATTCGGAAAAATAAATTAATATGGTTCACACAGTTCAAAGATTATAAATTTTAATGATTAAAAACTTCAAGTGGAATTACAATGATTATATTAGGATTCAACTTTACTTCAGTTTCTTATATTAAATGATTCGTCTCTTCTCTAGAATTGTTAATAAAGATCTCTGAAGAGACTATTTCGTTTATTACGTCTTCGGGTTCCACAATCTACATTTTTAAGTTTCAATTGAATATTATTGTTGTACTATACTAATTTCCCGGCGATGCACTAACTTATAGACTATACTGTTACGTCAGATAGGATAGGCATTATCGAAAAATAAATTCTTCACAACAAAGATTTAAAGTTTAATGAAAAAAATTCAAGGGATTAAATGTTAACAATTTTCGAAAACCAACTTCTAAGTTAATTCTGTCTAAAACAATCATGTACGTCGCAATAAATGAGATGCGTAGATTCTTGGATACAATGGTTGGGTCGGCTGGTTACGGCAGGTCACGGCGGGTCCCGCTGTCCCTCGTTACTCCGAGCCGAAGGTGTCGATGCTCGTTCGTTTCCTCGCTTTCTCTCTCTCTCTCGTTCTTTTATGTTGACGCCGGACAGCAGCTTTCCTTGGTTGCGTCGGTGGGTCAGTCGCCTAGCCCGGTGTTGGAGTCTCTGCTGCTATCCTCGTCCCTCAAATGTTAATGAATGCCCGGTATTTTACCGGCAGCCCGATCGGGGCGTCCGATCTCAAGTCCATAGCGGGCTATCTCTCGTAATGCTCGGAGCGGCTCGTCCCTGTGTAGACTGGTAGATTCGCGGATCTGGCTGGTGTGGACGATAATTACGTGCTGTATAGACTCGATACGACTGAACAGTAGCTCTTCTTAGATTCGGGCTTTTATACTCCTTTATGGCACCTCCGTTGGTTAGCGGTGTTATGCACTTATTTTGCTCGATTCTTGGAAAAATTCGGCTATTCTAATTTATGATCATTTCTTGTCCGAAATCCGAGCGTGACTAATCTGTTTTCGCGCTGATGTGTGACACGCTCTTGATGCATATGCCCCTGGACACAGTGTCGGTGGGCTTTGTTCCTCTATTTTACGTTAGAATTCGATCATAAATTAGTCAAACTTGACAATTTGAGAAAAATAAAATTCCTCCGAGGAGCCACTTCTGAGGCCTTATTTTTAGAGAAATGGGTTCGCGCGGTACGTTTGATTCCTGGGTATTGATTAGCTTCCGTTTACGAATTGTCTCTAAATATCTCCATATATGGACGTATCGTTGGGAAGCCTTCCTCATCTCTTTTATTGCCTTTTGTATTCTTTTTATATTTTCTACCTCTTTACGGATTTTGGTATGTCGTAAAAAGAATCGTGGTCACTATTTTTCATTCATTACTACTCTGCACTTTGGCCCTCATTCCTCTACTTATTATTATTCTTTTTACGACGTAACACGTGTTGGATTCCTCCGCTTATACTTATATGTTCTGTCACCATTTTTACTTGTGAGAAAGCCGACGCCATCTAGCGTGGACGTTTCGCAGGCGAATGCGCTAGGGGACGTGCGTAAACCTGCGAGAGATAGAGCGATGCACTTAACATAACCACAATCAGCATGCTTCACTTGTAGTCCAGCGGTAATGGGGGAGGGGGCAAAAGGCTATGAGAGTTCTACATCACTACAGTTCCTAGAAGTGATGTAGAACTCTCATACTTCACGTACTTAAATCATACTAATCTATCTAATTCTTGTTCTATTTGAGTGCAAAGGGCACGCGTTTGGCTATTTGACATTTCAGTCGAGCTCCTTCCTTCAATCCTAATTTTAATTTGCCTTTTTTAAATGAATCCTTTTCAATTTAAAAAACGTTTTTGAATGTTATTTAACTCGTCATTATCCTCACCTGTTATGAAGTGAAAATGTACATCTCGGTACGAAGGCCACCCTAAAGCTTTAAACTAAATTCTACCTATGGCAGTTGATCCTAAATTTTTAGTTACATATAGATCGCCTTTGCTTTCTTGTTTACCGGACGTTACTTTAAATCCTTTAAACATTCCCGTCGGCTTTGTTTATAGTTTTATCGTGATTTCGGAGTACAATATCCGTTTTGCATATTTTATTATTATTATTATACAAGCACTTATTTATAATATGTTTAAGTAAGGTAGCCGGTTCTGCGCCCAAATCTAATTTCATTCTATCACAATTATTTATCTTTCGTAATTCCGAGTATATATAAACTATATAAGTTCATTTATTATCAACATATATATGATTATCTTTGCACATTCGATTAATATGACCGGTCTTACTGCATGAATTACAAACTAGGTAGTTGCTATACATACACTGACTCATAAAGTCTCTCAAATCACTGCATCTGTAACAGCCGGCGATTGACGTTGAAGCTTCCGATGTTTGTCATCAGGTCACACATACTTATCACTGGTAACCTTACAATGTTCTTCGATCTCTTGATTAAATTTTTGCTCACCCATTTCTTCTAGCAATTGTTTTGGTCCTTTCATCGTGAGCGTGTCTAATATCAAGATTTCTGTTGTAATTGCGTTGCTTTTTAATCCACATATGATTTGGTCTAGTACTTGTTCTTTTTTATCGGTGAATTTAGCATGTATCATTCATTATTTTAACACGGTGACGTACTATAATATACTTTCATTATGTTGTTGCTTTCCTTATCGCAGTTCATAATTATATACCATGTATGACGCTGATGGCTTCAAGTAATCTTTCTTTTCCATCACTATCATATCCTAAACATTTTCTTTAGGCTTCTGAGCCTGAGATTACATCTCAGGCTCAGAAGCTTCTGATTCTGAATATTACATGAGTAATATTGTACGTTCTTCTTCATCGTTAGTAAATTTGTTTCCTATAAAATATTGTTCTAATCTGACTGTAAACATTTCCCAGTCATTTTTAGGGGTGTCGAGTCACACAATTTGTATGTGATTCACACAGTGGATAAAGTACCATACTGGCAATTGGAAGGCCAGAGTTCAAGATTTTTTCGACAAAATTCTTTGGTCAAAATTCTTTTACTTGCCCAGAAATCCTAATCATAATTTACCACATAAATTACAATAAATTAAATCACTGATTCTAATTAGCATAATATTGACTTAAATGGTAATTAATGATTTCAAGTGACAAATCTTAAGGTTAAGTAAATGAGACATCTAGCCAAGATAATATGAACTATTTTCGCGAAGGGGCTTTCCGGATGAGGTGCACCAAACACTTACAGCAGATAAAAGATGACGCACAGCGAGGAAACTTCAAATTCTGCTCTCCTGACTAAAGACCAAGGAGAAAGCCCTATGAACGGGTCTATCAGGAATCAAAGGCTCAGGAAGAAACGCACGAAACGCTATAAATGGTTACTATCGGGATACAATGCTTATAAATCAATTTGCTCCACTGCAAAAGTGCCTCTGCGGTTTTAGCGAGGAGTATGGCAAGGGTGCAAACAGGCATAGTTCTATTGCAAAAACCTTGGTTGTGAAGAGGACATATTAAGGGACTCAACATAATCGGGGAACTTCTTTTAGGGAGTAATAATGATAATACCCGAACGTTTTTACAAAAAGTATTAATGGTATTTTGTTACAGGACCTGAGTTCCAGAGACAGCAGCGCCATCAAAGTAGAATTAGTACAGAAATATCGAAAGAAGGTATCATGAAAGTAGGAGAATACTGCAAACGAAAAAACCTTGAATTGATTGTCGGGTGCGATGTCAACGCTCACCATGAGGTTTGGGAGAAAAGTTAGAAGAAAGGTTAGAATCTCACCCTAGCAATGATGTGAATCAAAGAGCACATATATGGGTGGCATGTCAGTGAACAACCATCCATAACGGATCATAGAACTATAACCTTTAGGACTGCGATACAAAAACCGAAGGATACCTAAGGAACAAATAAGAAACCCCAAAAATACGAACTAGTCGGCATATAAGAAGGAGTTGGTCAAAAGACTGGCCAAACTTAAGGGAGAATACGGATCTAACACAAGCCTGAAATGAACGTTAGAACAAATCCAAACGGCGATGGTTAGAGGGTATGAAGTTAATTGTCCCTTGCAACTTGGGGAAAGGGAGAGCAGCAACTTAAATTATATAAAAAAATTTGTAAGTGTAAGTAACTTATGCAAATGGTATCCGTTTTATTATAATCCGCACATAAATGTTATTTAAAATATGTTCTTACAAAATATTAAACATGAAAGAAAACGAATCTAATTTAATTTATTTAAATCAATAAAAAGAGTACGCATCCAAAAAAATCCAGAGTTGTTATTATAAAAAAATATACTACAGACATAGATTTAGCTAAAGAGCAAATTTCCAAGTAAATTCTGAATTAAGATAAAATGATACTAATATTGTTTACAATATTATAAACAAATGAAAAAATCTAGTGTAATAAAATTATAGAAAAATGTGATAGTGAAGTAGAGAAGAAGGAAATTCCGAAGTGTAGAAGTAGATAATGGTTTTTAATTGCACGAGTATTGTTTTCTTTTCATTAGTCCATTATTTTGTCGTTACTGTTCCTATTTCCTTACATTACAGACTTTTTAAAATCGAGGAAAATCCTTGCGTGACCGCAAACACGTCTTTTTTACAAATTTCGCACTCCTCGTTTTCCAAGTATTTTTAAATAATGATAAAATAACCAAAGATTGTTAATTATTTAATTATTTTAAAATTTATTTTAAAACAGTACGTGTGACGCTGGGTACTACGGGGTACCACCGCGTCGTCGCGAGGTGCCGCGAGCGGGCGCAAGCACGCCTAGGTGAGGCTAGGCCGGCGCGGGCGGGAGGAATGGCCATGTTGGGAAACTCGAAAGAGATTTTCGGGCTTCCTTCGGGCATGGACGTACGTGTGCGAGGAAGCAGCGGTTAGGAGATCCAGCTAGCAGCGAGCAAGCGAGAAAGCAACGGAGCAAGCGGCCGAGTACCGTAAGTACTGCCCGCTTATTCTGTCACGAGTGCGGGCGAGTACCCAGCGAAGAGTCGAGGAACTCATCAACTCCAAGGCAAAGCATTGCCCAGCGCGCGTGTCCGATCGTTTCTCTTTCTCTCTATCTCACAGTTCGCGCGTACGGACTCTCGCGCGGGTGAGAGTCGCGGTTCGGGTGAACGAGCCGCACGACAACGAAGTGTCGCGGGCCAAGGGCGGGTGCCCGAGGCCACAACTTTTGTAAACAACGCGAAGCAGCCAGGCGGCCTGTTCCGAATACGTGTTGTCGTCTTCGCGGAGTAAAATCGTTGCTCCACGTCGATTGAGAGTCGCGCGATCAGCCGGCGAATTCTCGGCAAGGCCGGGACGCGGGTCTTTGTATTTTATCTCACAGAGGCAATAAAGGCCTCTAACATTTATTCTACTTGATCGTGTCGTTTCTTCGTGTAGTCTGCGGGGCTACACTGTACCGCTATACCGCCACTCTCTCGTAAAGCTGAGCGGCCGACACCAGCTGACCAACAGAAGGACAGCGAGGCGAGCGCACGGAAGAAACGGGGAGTACTGAAAGCGAGAGTACAGGTGTACTCTCGCATTGTACATGGGCCGCAGCGACACGAGTTCGCCGTCGGGTGCTCGCGCGTACCCTGAGGTAAGACCCTCGCGGGGCACTCGTACGTGCCCCATTGCACCTTGGATTTGGCTCGTAAAGAAGACCTATTTCAAATCCAAGAACTGAGAGCCGTTACATATGTTAATAAAAACACAGCCACACAAAAAAAAAAAAAATTTCTGACCTGAAGAGGAGACCTTCATATCCTATAGTATTTTGACCCGCTGAATCCGAATCCGGCTTCTGTTTGACCCCATCACGTCAGGGTCAAGGTCATTTAAAGGTCAAATTGACAAAAGCCGCCCAAGCGGAAAAAAATTCTCTATCTATATGTTTTCGGGGTCGCTGAATTCGAATCCGATGTTTGTTTGACCCCATCATGTCAGGGTCAAGGTCATTTCAAGGTCAAATTGACAAAAAAGCAAAGAAAAAAAAAAAAAACAAAGTAACAGGTAAGATACCTATTACGATGCAGGGATTGGAAACCGACTGTGGGCCCGCTTTCTCACCCTGAACAGTACATTGTCTGTATCCGCTCCCAGGGTACCTCCACGCGGTGACGGCGGGCAACGGAATTGTTTGTTTCCTTTTTTTTCTTCCGGCAGATTCCCTGGGTGAAGGCATTCATGCCGTCATGGCGGGTACAGACAATGTATTCTTTACTATGCAGCAGGGTTTCGGATGCCCAGTAGCATCGGCGGCTGGTCAGGGCGAGAAAGCGGGCCCGCAGTCGGTTTCCAATCCCTGCATCGTAATAGGTATCTTACCTGTTTCTTTGTTTTTTTTTTTTTTTTCTTTGCTTTTTTGTCAATTTGACCTTGAAATGACCTTGACCCTGACATGATGGGGTCAAACAAACATCGGATTCGAATTCAGCGACCCCGAAAACATATAGATAGAGAATTTTTTTCCGCTTGGGCGGTTTTTTGTCAATTTGACCTTTAAATGACCTTGACCCTGACGTGATGGGGTCAAACAGATGCCGGATTCGGATTCAGCGGGTCAAAATACTATAGGATATGAAGGTCTCCTCTTCAGGTCAGAAAATTTTTTTTTTTTTGTGTGGCTGTGAAATTGATCGAATTTCTACTATAGTTTTGTCTTTAGACACATTTATAATAGAATTAATGTAATTAAATATTGTAAGTTTTTAAATATGAAAAATCTTACCAATTCTTCATCGTTTAAAGTCGCTCGCGCTACCGATGATAACACTGCACTTCGTTTTGTTGCAGCCATTGTCTAAAACATAAAGTGCAAGTTTTACATAGCTTTATCATTACAGTTTTATGGATAATTTAATTAAAAGAATCTATTTTCCTTTAAATTCAAAAAAGATGACAAGCGTAGAAAACTTAATGCTACGATAAAACGGGTCACATATTTGAGCCTTTTAGATCACATTATTCCTAAAGACGATTGAAATTCTAAGTATAATCTTAACCTTTTTTCAAAACTTTAGGTCATCTGTATAAAAAGATAAGAACTTGCACATTAGCATGTGCAGTGGGTGTTTGATAAAGGATTCAGTAAAAATTTTGGAATTACCCTAAATACCTAGTCACAAATCTCCCCGTCTTTAACATAGATTCAGGCTGTATATCCCGAAGTATCAATACTTAAAGAAATCTTGCTCATTTGCCGCTAGTTTTCATTGACTTAACCTCGAAATCGAGCATATTCGTTCTCGTATTATTAGCAGCGATACGTTTAATATTTCTAGAGATTATATGCGGACTAATATGCAAAGATTGGGACTGCTGGCATTGTAGAACTGCCGAGTAGATTTAGGTAGGAAATAGTGGATAGTATTAGGCATTTATAAAATCAAACTCTGGCGTCGAGTTACGCCTTTATACAGGGTGTTCGAAATGTTCCGGACCCCCCACTTATAACATAAAGTAAGCATTTTGGAAAAAAATGTTAAATACACAAGTTGTTAAGTTTTGAAGGTTGAACTAAATGATGACCTTGGATTTGTTATTGGTTATCATTTTCAAGGTCATTTAAAGGTTATCTTCAGTTTTTTAAATAGGGACCCCTATTTTTTATTTCAGATTCTGAAAGAGCACAAAATTTTACATCTGGATATGTATCCACGTTATGGCTCAAAATGACCTACAGAGGTCATTTAGTGGTTAAATGATTATTTAGTAGCAGAAAGCCAAGAAATCCCGATTATTAAGAACTTTGAGCGTATCTGACCAATACTAAAGTAATTTGATTTGGCAAGACAAACTTTATGGTGGCGTTAAATTGACATTGCCCTTGATTTTCAAGGTCATTTGAAGGTTAACTTTAGTTTTCCAAATTAAGCCTCCTAGTTGTAATTCTCCATTTTGCACCAGCGCTAAATTCTGCATTAGGATTGTAGAAGGTGTAATTGACACTGGCGTAAAATAAGCCTTAGGCCAGACAACCACATAACTCGGGCGAGAAAATGATAAATAAAAAAATGTCTAATCAAAATAAGCCTTAGGCCCAACAACTACATACCTCGGGGGGGAAAATGATAAATAAAAAAATGTCTAATCAAAATAAGCCTTAGGCCCAACAACTACATACCTCGGGGGAGAAAATGATAAATAAAAAAATGTCTAATCAAAATAAGCCTTAGGCCCAACAACTACATACCTCGGGGGGGAAAATGATAAATAAAAAAATGTCTAATCAAAATAAGCCTTAGGCCCAACAACTACATACCTCGGGGGAAAAAATGATAAATAAAAAAATGTCTAATCAAAATGAGCCTTATTGCTCAGGCAAGGGAGGTACAACTAATTAAGATAACATCATGGGTGATCCAGCCAACTAAGGCAAGACCATCGGCGGCCCAGCCTACTATGACAAGAACACTAGCGGCCCAGTCAGCTAAGGCAGGACTATCGGCGGCCCAGCTAACTAAATCAAGACAGTGGACTATTGGAACAAACTGAATTTTTTTTTAAATGTCGTTGACAGAAACTTTTTACAACAACTGTTCAAATTGTTGCCCATTAACAGTTTGGCAATGTGCTAACCGATTGTAAAAGGCTGCAACAACATTTCGCAAGACTTGCTGAGGTATCAAGTCTATTTCTTCAGTGATTCTTTGGCGTAATTCATCCAAGTCACGTGGTTTTATAACATAAACTTTATCCTTCAAGTATCCCCAAAGGAAGTAATCCAGAGGCGTTAGGTCTGGGGACCGAGGTGGCCATTCAATTGTACCTCTCCGTCCAATCCATCTATCATGAAATGTTGCATCTAAATATCGGCGAACATGAATACCGTAGTGTGCAGGAGCACCATCCTGTTGGAAGTAAATTTCG
The DNA here is from genome assembly GCA_018906775.1 of Sycophila sp. Sp_5. NCBI lineage: Eukaryota > Metazoa > Arthropoda > Insecta > Hymenoptera > Eurytomidae > Sycophila > Sycophila sp. Sp_5. Next base: position 32,317 of record JACCID010000506.1, read on the forward strand.
TCCAGATTTCCACCCGTTAAATTCCGTATAGCAGGAATAATTTGGTCTCGAAGCATGTTTCATACATTGCAGCATTTAAATTACCTTCAATAAAGAAAGGGCCAAGTACTCTTCCATTAAATATGCCAGCCCAAACATTTACTTTTTCAGGATGTTGCGTGTGGTCCGCTCTCATCCAATGTGGATTGATGTTACTCCAGTATCGACAATTATGTCTGTTCACTGTTCCGCTTAACTCAAACGTGGCTTCATCAGAGAAAACACTGTTATTGAGGAGCAAAGGATCATCAGATATCATTTGCATCATTACATCACAAAACTCTACCCTTCTATCAAAATCATCTTCAGATAATTCCTGTACCAACTTTAATTTAAAAGGATGCCATTTGTTGAGTTTCAAAATTTTGTGCACAGATGCAGCTCCCATTTCATGCTGTTGTGCACAACGTCTAATGCTGCAATGGGGGTCCTCAATAAATGATTGTAATACGTCTAAGCTCTTTTCATCATTAGACGATGATTTGGATCTACCTGATTTAGGACGATCTTTAATACCACCTGTCTCTTCAAAACGTCTAATTGTACGAATTACGGTACTTTTTGAAATAGGGTTGTTTTCTTCAACTCTGAATGTTTCATTGAATAAACGCTGTACCTGTTTGTAACCTCTCTCTTGATCACCCCACCCTCGCATCATCAACAAAGATATTCTTTCTCGTTCAGTAAGATGTGCCATTTTTCACTACGATTAAAAGTACAATTATTGAAAATTAATACAATTATCTGAATTTCGAAGTAAGAGAACTTCACTTAACTCTTGAAAACAGAAAAGTAAATAGGAGTAAACAATTGTTAATTAACAATTATAAATGAACTGATTCCTAAAAAGAATAGTGAGCAAAATCTTCTAAGGTACAAGTAACGATCCTGAAAATGCTATGAATCATGCGTAGAAACTCGTAACCCTTGCAAAAAATTATTGCAATAAAAACTGTTCATGTAAAACGGTTAGATTATTTTGCTTTTGAAATTAATAACCCCCAAGTGTCCTATGTAGATCATTTCGAGCCATGACGTGGATATTGTACATATCTCCAGACCTAAAATTTAATGCTCCTCCAGAATCCGGAATACAAAATGAGTCCCTTTTTAATAAGCTGAAGATAACTTTCAAATGACCTTAAAAATGAAGGCCAATTTTAAAGTGACCATAAAGTTCGTCCTAGAAAATCAAATTATGTACTTTAGTATTAAAGTACGAAATTTTTTTTTCTTTTCGTCAAATACACCCAAAGTTCTTAATAATCGGGATTTCTTGGCTTTCTGCTACTAAATAATCATTTAACCACTAAATGACCTCTGTAGGTCATTTTGAGCCATAACGTGGATACATATCCAGATGTAAAATTTTGTGCTCTTTCAGAATCTGAAATAAAAAATAGGGGTCCCTATTTAAAAAACTGAAGATAACCTTTAAATGACCTTGAAAATGATAACCAATAACAAATCCAAGGTCATCATTTAGTTCAACCTTCAAAACTTAACAACTTTTGTATTTAACATTTTTTTCCAAAATGCTTACTTTATGTTATAAGTGGGGGGTCCGGAACATTTCGAACACCCTGTATATAAAATATATAAATATTCATACATTTATTGATAAATAATTAAAAATTAAATAGTTATGCAAAGGAAAAATAATATTTTATGAAGATAAATAAGCTTCACACGGAACTGCCAGGCGGCGGCACCTAATGGACTCTCGGTGCTACTTTAGCGTCACTGCGCGCTTTCGTTCAAAGACGCAGCAGGCTATCCTCACCTTGCTCTGTCTCTGAAAGGACGCCGTGCTTGCTACTTTTACTTCACCCGCTCGCTTTCTTTTTACCTGCTCATCGTTTGTTGTTCTGCTTGCTGCTCTTTCTGCATTCACCGACTTATCGTCAAGAAGATTCATTCCAGCTGGCTACGATCTGCACAACACAACCTTATGTGAACAAGGTGTACTCACATCCACTACTAAATTAAAATGAATAAAATATCTATGTATGGCGATCAGCCTGTGTTCATGTAGAGTAAGTGTATAATTGTAATAATACAGCGAAAGTCAATTTGTTTTTATTGAATATTCAATGACTTGTAATAAAAGGTACTGCCTGAAGGCATCAATACAGTATCGAAACGTTGCTAAATAAAAAAACGTCCGTGTTAAAGTGGGACATCCTGTATTCAGTTTATACCTTACAAGCTTCAAGAAAACTGATTATACATTAATACGCCTGTGTGATCTGTTGCGCAACTATTACTGATGCTTTCAGTAGAAGGTATAGTTTAAACTTAATAAGTTGTTACAAATTTTGCGTGCTGTTTGTCGTTTAGTGGGCATTGCCACAAGATATGCTCGAGATCTTGAATACTGTTTTTACAAGAACATAGTGTATCATCAATGACGTTAATTTTGGTAAGGGTAGCAACCAAGCTATATTGATAAGTTCTGCAGCGATTAATCGTCACTATAGTTTCTCTGGGGAGTTTTTTGTTATGATAACATGGTTTAATAGAATCTGTATAATATAACTCAAAATATTTTTTCCTTTTTCTAAATGCACTTTAATAGTCTCTCTCGTATTTTGTTATACATGTCCTTTGAAGATTTCCTAAAAGTCTGAGAATACAATTTTCATTTGATTTTTCTTATACTTATTAGGTTATAAGTATTTTTGGCCATTTATCTGCCACTTCGATGTCTTTAATACCGATATGAGAAGGAATCCACACTAAACTAATATTCCCCATTTTTTAAATGTAAGGATTTAGTCGGATATCTAAATCGTATTTATGTAAACTTTGAGTAACACTTCTTTATTCTGAAAATATCATTAATGTGGTCACACGTGAGGTTTAAAAAAAAAATTAACAAATAAAACTTTGTTTATAATTATTGTTGTTTATCATTCTTTTGACTGCAGTACGTTTTATGGCATAAAGAAAAAAAGTTATTTCAATTTATTTCTTTAAAAAAGTTTATAAGTCATTTATTCTTTTGTTAGTAGTCATACAAAAGTACAGAAATGTATTAAAAATTTATTATTTAGAGATAAATAATAATCGTATTTATATAGTAAGATTAGTTAATTCAATTATACACTTTTCACAAAAATTAAGCGAACAAAAAAATTTTCGAAATTTTTTGGCGATTTTCAACAGGCTGTACCTCAGTAAAACATGGTCGTACAACCGACAAAAAAAAACAGCTTTCAAAGTTTAAAAACTCTAGTTTTCAGATTTTTAACTTAAAAATTTTTTTGAGCACTGGTAGTTCTGCAATCCTTAGATGTTCGCGATTTCCATATTTGAATCGCGCTCTCCCGTGATTATCGACCGAGCTCATGCGCGTGACGCTGCTCTGTAGAGTCGACTGGCGCTGCATGCTCGCTCGCACGTGCTCAGGCGTCTTCGCGTCAAAAGATAGCGTCTCGGCGCTGGCGCTCTCGCTATCTCTCTCTCAAACAAATGCTTGGAAGGAACGGGCGTTTGGATTTTCTCTTCAAATTTTTTGTTAATTTTCGACCTGCTCATCCCCTGCTTTTTGCTCACCATCTGCATATCACCGCAAGGCTCAACTGCTTATTCTCCTGCTCAACTCTGCCATTCTACAGCTCTGCAATTGTTGCTCATAAATACAAGTAACGAGTTGTTGAAGGTATGAAAGTTGCTGAACTCATCGAATAAAACTCTTTTTCAACTCAACTAAGTTTATTAAATTCCCCGCCCTCTGTAACTACCATCATCCTAATTTTACCAAGCAAAATTCTCTAACATTAGATAAAATACAAAAAAGATGTTGCCAAATTTTTTGCATTTTTTTCTCGCTCTACGAACTGTGACGCGAGGTACTGTCGTGTACCTGCGCGCCGTCGCGAGCCTTCGCGGCGAGGGAGAGAGTTAGGCGGTGGCGCGCGGGAGCAGCGGCCATCTTGGAAGCTCGAGAGATTCTCTCGAGCCGTCGGCGACGACGGACGCGTGCGCGAGTGGAAGCGAAGAATCGGCGTGTTCACCAGGAAGCGAGTGAGAACGAGCGAACGAGGGTAGCAGCCCTGTACGAGCCAGAGCTGCGAAATCGTAAGTACCGCCCGACTAGCGTTGTGAAGTGCGGGCGCGTACTGGCGAGGAGTCAAGGAACGCCTTGACTCCCTGGCGTCGAGTTTCGTCGAGTGAACGTGAGGAGCCGTCCCCAGTTCATCGTTTCTCTCTCTCTCTCTCTCTTTAGATCGCGAACGCGGATTCTCGTGCTGTGAGAGTCCCGGCTCTCGGATACGAGCCGTCGCGTGGTGTAACGTCGGTACCTCGAGCACGGGCTCGAGGTCGTGTTCGCGGTTCATCGCGTAGAACGGGTAAGCGACCCGTTCCTTCGTGTGCGTGTGTACGTGTGTGTACACACCGAGCAGGCAAGCGGCCTGCTCTCGGACGTTGCGTTTGTTTACGTGGAGCAACGTCGTGCTCCGCGTAAACATTGCCGATCGCAGACCGCGCGATCGGCCGGCGAACTCTCGGCGCGGCCGAAAGTTCGCAGGAGCGCGCGCGCTTGCGTTCGCGCGCGGCTCCGCTCGGCAACACTCGGGCGTGTTCGGGGCAGTCGGCCCGCACGCCCGACATCTACTAACCCTCGCGATCGAGACAACTGTAATTTTCTTTTACGGAGTCAATAAAGGCCTCCGATTTGCATTCTTACTCGTCCACGTTATTCTTCCGAGTAGTCCGCGGGACTACTCGGCGAACCCTTCACATCCGTAACCTCCCGGATACCGCTACTCTGTCGTAGAGCTGAGCGGCCGGCATCAGCTGTCGTCGAGGAGGACGACGGCCACGCGAACGCAAGGAGTGCGTTCGTTCATCAGCACGCGAGTACGAAAAGCGAGAGTACAGGCGTACTCTCGCGTTGTATACGGGCCGCGGCGACGTGTGTCAGCCGTCGGGTGCTCGCGCGCACCCCGAGGTAAGGACCTCGAGGGGCACTCGCACGTGCCCCATTGTACTCATCTTACGGAGGAAGGTCTCCTCCGTGAGACGATCGGTCATAGGATAACCCCGTTACAACTGTCGCCCAACTTCACGTGCATTCGGAGGTTAGGAGTACACCGCAGCGATACGAATTTTGATTGTCGAAAGATTTTGAATTCGCAGATCGGGTTACCCACCGAGTCGGTAATCTAGAAGCAGGAGACGCTTCGCGGATCGGCCGCTAGGTGGCGGCGGACTTTTTCACAGGGAATGAAAAAGCCGCGAAATTCAATTTTAAATTAAATTCTAGAGTTCGCGTGCGTTCGTGAAGTAGGATTAGAATAAAATTTTCTTTAGGAAATTGAGGGAGGAAAAATCAGGGGATTTTTCCGTTAGTAGATTTAGGTGGAGAGAGAGAGAATCTCGCGTGGCGGCGAACGTTCCTTCAGGCGGAAGGAACGTGCGAAAAGACGATTTCTTTTGTTTTTGCAGACGGATTCAGAAGGAAAATAAATTTTTTCGATTTTCATTCGTGTTCGGAGAATTAATTCGAGCAGACAGTGGCAGCTCCAACCTGCTCCTGTCAAAAATTTCTTTTTCATCTCTTTGAAATTTCTGGAGTGGAGTTCGTAAAGTGAACAGTCGCAGCCGTGCCCTGCTTCCATTCAGAGCTTTTAATCACTGAACACACGGGGTGTTCAGAAATCATTCAACAGCATACAGTCGCAGCCGTGACCTGCTTCTGTATCGGGCAGCTGTTGAGTGAAAACTCGGAATTTTTACAACCCGGAAGCAAAAACAAAAACAAGAATCCGTATTTTCGACTGGGAAACTCTCGTGTTGGCTAGTTAGCGAACATATGTAATTTACAAGCATTGTAATTTACTAACATGAGAAACACGTCTAGGAGAAAATTCTAAGGAGAATTTTTCCATTCAAATTGACCTCGAAAATCGAAAGTTTTCGAGGAAAATTCGTTTTCTCGCTGAATTTGTCAGCGAGAATTTCAAATAGAGACGCGTTAAATAAATAGAGTTTTTTTACGCAGTTCAAACGCGACTGTGCTACAAACGGTAGGCAGTCGTGTAGAAATTCTCTAAGACGTGTTTCAGAGAGAATCTCACACTATACGTTAGGAGTAGTTGCGTCGCCAACCGAAACGTCCGTCCCATAAATTTTTCCGTGTTTTTGGGTTAGAGGGCAGGCTTGTACCCAATCAGGCGAAGATGGAGTACAAGGCAGAACCAAACGGAAAAGGACGTCCAGCAGTGGCTGCTGGCGATCCCGGTTGAGGAACTGGAAGAGACAATCCAGCAACTCGGACTAAGAACAGACGGCGACTGCTTTGTGCAGCGTCACCGTCTGTACAATTGGCTGCAGGGCAATTACACCGTAGCCGATTTCCCGGCGTGTAACTCCTCAAACGAGGAGGAGTTACGCACAGTCCGTGAATCGTTGAGGAAGTCCTTCATCGGAGAGACTTGCATGGACAGGACATCCACGACCATACAGGACGAAAACTATGAGAAGGGCCAACCTCATCCCCTCTCAATTTACCAGAACAGCATCATTTGCCATTCTGAAGGCGACAAAGGAATTGGCAACACGAGCCAAGTCGCACACCCGCCATCGAGGTCAGAACTCGAAAAAGACCAAGATAGCGGGACCGACGACGACAGTCAGTCGTCACAATGGTCAAAACGTCGTGGGTGGAATCTCTGTTACGAGAGATCCAACAAGCCGTTCGAGCAATCGAACGAAAATATGACAACTTGTTGAACACAAGTGTCAACCAGGCGAGGGCATTGACGGCTCTCACGCTGAGAGTCGATCAGCTGGCTTACGAGAGAGACCAGCAACGGCCGCCGATGTCAAGTACACGAATCGACGGCCGACAGATCGAGACGCGAACGGAGCGGACAAATCCGTCGCAATCAACACCGCGCGTTGGATTCCAGGAGACGTACACGATAGACGAGCCTGGAATCAAGGAAACACTGAATGGTGCGAACACCATCCAGAACGCGCAACGGCGAATCCCGCCACGGGAAATCAGAACGTGGACTGATTTCACGAACGGAAGGACAAGAGAGCCCACTGGTCCTTCCACAAGCGAATTAAATCTCACAGGCAGAAGTCACGAGGACCCCAGCCGAATAGTTAGCCGATGGAACGTCACGTTCTCGGCTAAACAAGGAGAAGACGTAGAGTCTTTCCTTAAGAGTTTCGAGAACAATGCCCGAGCGGCTAAACTTAACGAGAGCGACATGCTGGGCGTCGCTCCCGTGCGTCCTCAAAGACGTGGCGAGTATGTGGTACAGGAACTACAGCCGCGATTGGCGAACATGGGCAGATTTCTGTCAAGCCACTCGGCGCAGATGGGGCTGCGCCCACGACAGGCAAGAGCGCCTACGAGACGACATTAGGCGTCCTTATCAACAAATCGGGGAATCGAGCAGCCATTACATAACATGCACGGAGAGCATATTATGTGAGATATCCCCGAGGATGACTAGGCTCCAGGAAATCGAGAAGATTTACATAAATCTTTTCCCAGAAATCAAAAGGATTATCCGGATAGAGATCTGTACACGCCAGACGACCTAGCGGATCAATGCGTAAAAGCAGAATATATCCTGGACAGGGAAAAGGGCGATAGGACGCCAATTCCCCCATCCAAAGCGGTAATGCAGCCAGAAACGGCATACAACCGCAGAACGAGAAGACAGGGACGTCTTCTCATTAAAGGTAGCGGCAACGGCCGCTACACCGCCGGACACACAGGAAAAGCCCGATGCTCCGATAGCCGGGATAGGTCGGCAAGAGATGGCCGACCTATTAACGAAGCTTAGCGGAGAGCTAGTGAAAGCTTTCCGCGAAACAACAAGCAAAGGCAGGGAGGGGGAAACAAGGGTGCTTCCTCCTCGGCGAACAAAAACGGCCGTTCCGGAAAAGGCAACGCCAAGAAAAACAGTGGCAGCGAAAAGGAAGGCCAGAAAAAAGGGCAAACAAAAGAACCGATTCGTGCTTCGGATGCAACAAAGAAGGCGTAATCCGAGCAAAGTGCCCTAATTGTTCGCCGGAAAACGAGCAACAGGGGAAGTAGGGCACTCACACTACTTCCCTGAACGCTACCGAAGTCTTGTCAGGAAGCTCCGGAATCAACCTCCCAGGGCGTTAGCGGGACGGCACTACCGGACGCCCCGGTGGAGGAAAACCGGAAACCAGATGGTGGTTACAGGTGGAAGTGGAAGGGTTCCACTTCCGCGCGCTGTACGACACAGGCGCATCGATCCAAGTGATGGGACCGATCGGCCTGCAGTTGATAACTGCATACGGCCGAACACTTATGCCAAGCGAGCATGCAGGTGCGAAGCTCGCTGATGGTAGCACGAGTCCAATCGTGGGCTGTGCTTACCTTCCCTTTAGGATAGGGGGCATAAGCAGGGAGATCAAAGTGTCGATCATCCCTGCACTGGACGCAGATTGTTACTTGGGCACGAATTTCATGCGGGAATTCGGCTCAGTACACAATCCGCGATCAAACCAGCTGACGTTGGTGGACGACAACGTTAGCGTGGAGCTCCAGCTGGCATCAGTTAAAGAGGTTAACATGCTCCAGATCGGTGCAGTAGGCTTAGGCCATGTAACCGAGGAGCAACGAGCACAAGTCGAGGCACTTGTGCACGAAATGGTCGGCACGGAGCCGACCACACTTGGGTGCACCACGTGGGTGACCCATACAATTGATGTGGGAAATGCTCGCCCCATCAAACAGCGATATTACCCGTATTCACCGGTAATAGAGGCTGAAATGCACGCGCAGGTCCGAAAGTTACTGGACGCTGGCGTCATTGAACCATCTACGTGTATTGACTATCGAAAAGTCAATACACTCAAGGTTTCGCCGGACGGATATCCGGCAAAACGGATGGACGCGGCTTCCGCAAGGCCAAAGCGGCAAAGTTTTGCACAACGTTGGACGATAGCAACGCGTACCTATCAAGTACCTCTGGACGAGGCATCCAGAGAAATAACAGCTTTCTCTGTACCGGGAATGGCCACTTCCAGTACAAGAGAATGCCATTTGGCCTGGAAGACGCAGGAGCATCTTTCCAGCGCCTAATCGACATGGTCGTCACGCTCGATTGCGAAGACTACGCATTCGCATATCTGGATGACGTCGTCATAATGTCGAAAACGTTCGAGGAGCATCTCGAACACCTTCGCAATATCTTAGGCCGTCTACGAGAGGCGGGCCTAACGATTAACCGACAGAAAAGCCACTTCTGCCAATGCGAAGTGAAATACCTGGATGTAGTGCTGAACCAAGACGGGTTCAGCCCTGACCCAGAAAAGATAAGGCCGGTACTGGAGTACCCGCCGCCCAAGAACGTCAAGCAGCTAAGACGCTTCTCAGGCATGGCATCGTGGTACAGGAGGTTCCTGAACAACCTCGCCACGATTGCCGAACCACTTACGCAACTAACGAAGAAGGAGCGTAAGTTTGAGTGGACTGAAGTACAGCACTCCGCATTCGAGGGGCGGATAATAAATATTTTTATTTAGATCATTTATTATTTTTTTATTTATTTTTTCAAGGCTTCTCATAAGCCTCCGCCCAACCAGTCTGCCCGTGGGGCCCCTGATTAATAACGCGTTTGTTGTGCAAAAACGGATGGGCAAAGCTATTCGGGAATCGGAGCAGTCCCTACTTCAAGTTTTGTTAGACGGCAACATGCGCGAAGCACACTGGGGAGGGTCGCCAGGGGCCCTGCCGCGTCCTCTCAACCTGCCGAAGAGGGAAACTACAGGTGTTTACAGCCCAGAAGGCAGAAGCCAGAAGGGACCCCAGACCCCCAGGAGGCCCACCCCCCCAGCAGGGAAGAGAGCGGAGCCCCACCGAGAGGCCCAGACCAGAGGAGCCAGAGGAACCCCCAGAGAAGAGCCCCCCCATGCCAAGAGGATGGACAGCCCCCCCAGCCAGACCCAGCCCAGGAGCCCAGCAGTCGGAAGCCGAGAGGGCCAAGTCAGCCCTCCCCCCCACCAGAGGGAGACGGCCAGGGCCAGCAGCCCACGGAGGGGGGGCCCACCCCAGGAGACCCCAGAGAGAGGGCCCCCCCCAGGACGGGAGGAGTTAAGAAGACAGCAGCCTTCCCAGGGCCCCAGCAGAGGGAGAACCAGAGCCCCCCCCAGGACGACAAGGATACCAGGGACGAGGCCAGCCGAGCGCAGCCCCAGCCCCAGAGAGACGAGAGCAGCCCCCCCCCAGGAGGAGCAGAGTCCCCCCCAGGAGCCGGAGAGGCGCCTACCCAGAGAACCCCCCCCCCCCCCCCCCAGCCACCAGAAGACCCCCCAGGAGAGACCCCCCAAGAACGAAGGAGCAGAGAGGGCCGACGGCTCAGAGGCGGATGAAAGAGCCCCCCCCAGTCGGGCCAGATGCCCCAGCCCAGGCCAGAGCCCCCAGCCAGGAGGTCACCACGTCCAGCCAGCCAGCCCAGAGAGGCCAGCCAGGGTGGAGAGAGGTGGGCCCCCCCCCCCTCCAGATGAGCAGCCAGGAGAGAGGGCAGGGACCCCCAGAGGGAGCGAAGAGGCCAGGGGAGAAGAGGAGAGGCGAGACGACAGGAGGGGGAGAAGAGGATACAGCGTGACAGAGAGAGAGAGTATCTCGCTGTAGTATAGGCGATAAAGAAGTTTCGCCCATACATAGAAGGCTACGCGTTCCGCGTAGTCACGGACCACAGCTGTTTGCGTTGGCTGCGCACACTGAGTGGTCCAACAGGGCGATTAGCGCGGTGGGCCTTGGAGCTGCAAGGCACCAATTCACTGTTGAGCACAGGAAAGGCGCGCTCAACAATGTCCCAGATTGCCCTTTCTCGAATGTACGAGGAGGAGGGCGAGGAGGACACCGGTGGCAGGTGTCTCATGGACAGAGAATTCCCAGGATGAGTGGTTGCCTCCAACAATTGAAGAAAGCGAAAGAGGAACCACTCACCGAGCCGAAGATGAAGTGGGTCGAGTAGGAGATTGTTCTAACTATAAACCCCGACCAACTTATGCAAGAATCCTGGGGGAGGGACGACGAGGCCTTGGAAGCTCGTCGTTCCTCAAGAAAAGCAAGGGGATATCATGAAAGAGTGTCATGATAGCCCCACAGCAGGACACTTGGGGCGAGAGAAGACTCTCGCACGGATCTCTCGGCAGTATTATTGGCCACGCATGGATGCGTGCATCGCCAATTATGTGCGGCAATGCCAGACCTGCCAGCAGATATTAAAGGCTGAGCAAAGGCCGCCGACGGGACTCATGGGCCGCCAGGGTCATCGAACGACCCTGGCAATAATGTCGCGGGCGACATTATGGGCCCCCTACACAAGACGAGTAAAGGGTACGAGTACATCCTAGTCTTCCAGGATTTATTCACTCGGTGGGTGGAAGTAATTCACTCCGCCGCGCCACAGGCGAAGCATACTGGCGGAATTTACGGAACCCCATCTGTCTCCGGATTCGAACACCCGAAGTCTTCCTCTCCGATAACGGGACAGAGTTCAAAAACCGAACGATCGACGGTTTTTTGAACACCAATGGAATACGTCCACGAAACGACGCCCCCGTACCATCCGCAGGACTTAACCCGGTCGAAAAGGTTAACCGAATGAAGCAGATGATCATGGCTTTTCATCCAAGATGACCATGATCACTGGGACGAGCATCTCACAGAGCTCGTCCATGCGTTCAATAACTCCAAGAGTAGCGCCACAGAATGACACCTGCATTCCTCGTCTACGGCAGGCATCCGAAGCCCTTGGACTCGGAGTATGGCAAGCAGGCGCTTGCAATACTCAAACAACATGAAGAAGAGGCTCGAGAAGAATGGGCTCTTCGAATGAAAAACCTCTCCGAAGTTCACGACATAGCAGCGGAGAGTTCCGACAGGAAACGAGATCGGCAGGCTCGTTACTACAACGCGGGCCGACGAAAAGCAAGTTTTAAAGTCGGAGACTTCGTTTGGAAAAGGAAGAAAGTCCTTTCCAATGCGGCAAAAGGAGTAGCGGGGAAGCTAGCTCCGAAGTTTGCCGGGCCGTAAGAAGTCACGGAAATCTTGGGCAGCAACACTTACGCGTTGCGTGACTAAGGGGAAAAGGAAAGGAAAGAAAAATAACGAAAAAAAAAAAGGGGAAAGGAAAAGGAAAGAGGGAGGGAAAAAAAAAATAAGAAAGAAAGGGACAAAAGTCCTCTTAAACAGAAAAAAGGAGACGAACGTCCTTTCCAATGCGGGAAAAGGATCAAGTTAGGCGGGGGGAAAAACAACTAAAGCTGAGGCGAGGCTTAGCTCCGAAGGTTTTTCGGAGACTTTGTTTGGAAAAGGAACAAAGTCCTTTCCAATGCGGCAAAAGGAGTAGCGGGGAAGCTAGCTCCGAAGTTTGCCGGGCCGTACGAAGTCACGGAGATCTTGGGCAGCAACACTTACGCGTTGCGTGACCAAGGTGGACGGACAGTGCGTCCGATCCACTCCGAACAGATGAAGACATACATCCCCGGCGCAGACGTTCCTGCTGAAGAAGAGGACGTCGAGACCAGCGCCCGACCTCCGGGGGAAGGCGGGAGTCGTGTGGATGCGCCCACGACTCCATCAGCAGAGGCTGATGAGAAGAAGAGCGGTGCCAGCGGGCAAGCGTCCCAGGCTGGGAGCGCCCAGCCTAAGGAAAAACCTGTTAAGCGTAAACGCGGACGCCCGCGTAAAGCGTCCTACACGGTCACGCAAGCGAGAAGCGTGACGGGAAAGCGAGGACCGGGTCGTCCACCCGGTTCTAAAACTAAGGCCAGCGTGGCCAAGGGAAGCGAGGAAAAACCTGTTAAGCGTAAACGCGGACGCCCGCGTAAAGCGTCCTACACCGTCACGCAAGCGAGAAGCGTGACGGGAAAGCGAGGACCGGGTCGTCCACCCGGTTCTAAAACTAAGGCCAGCGTGGCCAAAGCGTAAGACGCGACGGAAAACACGGTTTATAGGAGAGAATCAACTCTGAGAGCCATTCCTCACTATCCCTCTTTTTCTTTCTGTCCCTTTCCTAGATGGACCCGTACGAGATGGAGGAGGGGATAGCCCGTCTCCTCAGCGAGGACGCTGAGAAGTACTCAGCGGAGGTCGTGACCTGGGGCACCCTGGAGGGGACCCCCAAGGCGACGGAGGCGATTGGGGAAGGGCCCCAATCCGCGTCAAGTCGGTCAGAACCGGGGGCGACTTGTGTGTACACACCGAGCAGGTAAGCGGCCTGCTCTCCGACGTTGCGTCTGTTTACGTGGAGCAACGTCGTGCTCCGCGTAAACATTGCCGATTGCAGACCGCGCGATCGGCCGGCGCCGCCGCACATGCAACTAACCCCCTTCCGCGATCGAGACAACTGAATTTCTTTTATTTACGGCGGCAAATCTTTAATATTAAAATATAAAAGGACTAAACTAATCTAACACAATACAATAATTAATAAAGGCCTCCGATTTGCATTTTTACTCGTCCACGTTATTCTTCCGAGTAGTCCGCGGGACTACTCGGCGAACCCTTCACATCCGTAACCTCCCGGATACCGCCACTCTGTCGTAGAGCTGAGCGGCCGGCATCAGCTGTCGTCGAGGAGGACGACGGCCACGCGAACGCAAGGAGTGCGTTCGTTCATCAGCACGCGAGTACGAAAAGCGAGAGTACAGGCGTACTCTCGCGTTGTATACGGGCCGCGGCGACGTGTGTTCGCCGTCGGGTGCTCGCGCGCACCCCGAGGTAAGGGCCTCGAGGGGCACTCGCACGTGCCCCATTGCACTCATCTTGCGGAGGAAGGTCTCCTCCGTGTGACGAGCGGTCATAGGATAACCCCGTTACATCCGTGCGGTCGCGGTACGGTTTCGTTCCGTTTTTCAGGGGGCGTTCACGGGCGTGTCGTTGGAAACCCAACGATACATGTATTTAAAATTGTGTTGCGGGCTTGATACTAAAAAAGCATTAGGTCGTAGCGCCTGTTGAGTTCAGCTTGATTGTAATTTGCTTTGCTATGACGGAGACCTCGGAGACGAACCAGGGGGCGGGGAAGAGACGCGAAAGGGAGGGGGAGGAGGAGGAAACAAGAGAAAAAAGAG